>VZRN01005166.1:955803-980892 GCA_013397935.1 Dasyornis broadbenti | reverse complement strand
GTACATGTAATTAAATTTAACAGTTTGACCCATCTACCCAGCCGGGGTAGTAAATCAGGGCTCATTTCTTATGCTGTTCTGGAGTGCACGAGGTGTATTATAGTGCTTACATCTAATGCTTATTTCTTCAGTTTACCCATATTTTCCCTTTTTTGAGTCCCTTTCATCCTATCAGTTCCAACAATTGATCCCTGTGGGAGAGGGAACTCTTTTCCATTACATTTTCATGCTTTTCTACTCAACTAATATAAAGTAATAAAAAAATAAAATACTCTTTGCACTGACCCTAGTGCTAACTTGTTGATAGTTTTAATAGATTGTTCCATTCCACTAGCTACAAGCTAAATTTGTACAAGTTTAACTTGTATCAAACAAGTGAAATAAATGAATAAAAACAAGGATATAACTCGACATAGTCGTTAATAATATTAAAACTATTCAACCAGAACTAGGAGGGGTGGAACTAGATTAGCATCCAGGTCCTTTCTAAAGCATTCTGTGAATCCATGACTGTATGCTTTTTGATCAGCTCTCTTGGACCTTGTAGCACTCCAGCATTGCATCTCATCTTTCCAACCCTAGATCCTGCGAGCAGCCCTCTGATACATTCGTTGCAGCACTTCTAGGGACTGTTTGATGCCGTGTGTGATGTGCAGCTGGTCAGGAATGCAAAGCGGTGGTTTGTCGCTTCAGGAGCCGTGGAAGGATGGTTGTAGATAGGTTTCTAGTGGCCCTGCCGGGGCCTTCCTCCCCGGGAAGCTGGGAGAAGCTTTGGCTTCCCCGGGCTCAACAACAGCAGATGTGCTGCTTTGTGGAGCTGAGTCCTCTGCGGGGCTGGGGAACTATCTGACATAGACGGATGAGAGATGGCAGGTAATTTCTCCCTTTTCCCGTTTCACCAAATTTTCCCTGGAAACACTGCACCAGTTCAGGGTGTTTAGAGTGTTTATTTCACACAAGCCATGATACTGGAAGGATGAACCCATTTCACTGACCACTGTAAAAACCAGATGTCTTGGAGGTGATGTGAGGAAAGGGTTAATCCTGTCTCTAAGCTTTTTTAAATGTCAGTTTATTTAACCTAGATAGAGAACAATTTTCTCATCACTGAGAAAAAGGCAAGTTATACTTGAAAATTAATTAAATGTTTCAGATTTTCTTCTCTTTTTAATACAAGACTGATAGAATACCAAAGGAAAAAAACCAAAAAACAAAAACCAAAGTGTACGTAAAATAAACATAAGGAACATTTATTTATACATCTGTGCACTTAGGCTTCTCCAGCCTAAGTGGAAATTGTCAGTAAGAAGCTAATTTTATTTATATGTTTGGAACATTGAATTTTGCTTTTAAATTTGTTGAAGGAATTGCAGGAAAAATGAGAGCCTTGAAAGAGCATCTTTAAAGATAGTGGAGAGATGTCCAGTGCTGTCTTCAGAAAGCACTGTCCCAGGGCACCCACTGTGATTACTTCATGTAGCACAGCAAGTCCAGGGACTGCCTGTGTTGGTGCTGGACAAGCATCCTATGGAGGGTCCTGGGGAAGCTGATACACTCTTAGGAGTCACTGCAGAGCAGAACTGATTGGCGTTTGCAAAGGAGATCAAGACAGTCACCCCCTTTTTGTAAATGGGAGCTGCACAGAGGAATGATTTGTTCCAGAGGCAGCAAGCTGCCTGATAGCAGCAGGATGTGGTGTTGAAAGGAGATATGGGTTTATATATAAGTAAAATTGTTCTTAAAGGACAGCCCACACTGAGATTTTCTCTAAATGGAAACAGAAGCTACAGATCTCAGCCTTCTGATAATGGTAGCTCTGTATCTCAGTAATTCACCTGTACTACCAGTATGACTATTGTGAATCCATTATTACTTTTAAACAAAGAATTACCTATACAAAAATATCAAAGTGCAACAATTAAGTAGAGTAAATTATACTTAGAACTGAACTCAGGCCCATTTCAAAACCACCATTTGCTGTCAATAAAGCATATGGCTGGATGACTATTTCTAGTTGAACCTTGATTTTGTTAAACTGATTGGAAGCACACACACCATCCTGGTCAAGTTTTGCTTTCAAAGGTGGTAAGTAATTTTTAAAGTTGCATTAGGGAGATTTTTCTTCCTCCTTAGTGCTGTATCATTTTCCCTCTGAATCATAAATGCTGTTTTGCAGACTTCCCTCCTTATGCCCCCAAAATAGCTCCATGTGTCAATTTAAGAGATGGACAATTGGCATAAAGTCAGCAGAGAGAGCATAAATGCCTGAGAAGTTTTTAGGCGACATCTATGTAAACAATTACTGTTGTCTTGTTTTCATTTCCAGGCAACAGATCCTCAGAGACACATACACAGAATACAGACAATATCTGGACAACCTTCCAACCCCTTCTGTCCAAGCAGTTTATACTTTCTCCATGTATAAAGGAACAGTATTTTAGAGATTGGGAATAAAGTATCTGTTGATTGGAAGATATTTGTTTTAAAGAGTCTAACCATCATGTAATGTCACAAATTTAATTCCTTTTTGAAAAGAAGTAAGTTTCCTGAGATTCAATCTGCAGTAAATTTCTAATATAGTCTAGAGTATTTCAGACTGGGAGAAACATATAATTAATCAATAAATACACACTAATCCACATTTGCCTTTTGTGCTGCTCAGTGGCCCAGGGTTGTCAACGTTTTTGATACCTTCCAAGCAAATCAAAACTATTTTCTCTGCGTGGAGACTGACAGTCAATATCTCAACTTTGACAATTTGAAAGACTGCCATTTGTAATTATCCCTTTATTCAGTTCTTCAAGATAAATCTGCAATTAAGTCTTTTTTTTTTGATCTCAAAAGAAAGGCAATGCTAATGTTTTCACAGTATTTAGCTTTTACTTTGCGTTATTTTAACCTCTAATCACAGGAAGAATTAATCCTCTATCTCTATATTCCACTCATAAATATTCTCCCAGGACAGGACAATCTTGCATAATTCCAACTGTGTTTGTTTTCTCTTCAGCTGAATTATTATAGAAATCATCACTTCAATAGCTTGTCAGCCAGAAGGCTTGCACACATTGCTGGGCAGTTAAGGTGGAAGCTGTTTCTAAGACCAGGGAGATTTTTTTCATGAGAAATTGTTACTTACACAAGACCAGAGTATTACTGGCATTGATAGTGAGAACATTACTTGGTAAAAAGGTTCTTTGATGATTTGTGGAGAGTAGCATTATCAAGTAAATCACAGTTTTCAGCTCCTGCCTATGAATTCTGTGTAACCTGCTTTAGTGTATGGGATGGAGGCAGCGTGTGCACGTTGTCATGGTTTTGTTGGTGTTTTAGGGATCCTGAAAAGATCACAACTAATTTCTGGGAAGCTTGGTTTGATCCTTGAATGCCTAGCTAGCAGCAGAGTGTCTGGTGTCACTCACAGGACTCAAGTAGCTGCAGTATGGTCAGGAACAAACGGTCTGAAGGTTCATGATTCTCATCACAGGAAAATGGGAGTAAGATCATTCGTTAGTTCATCCACTCATTCTACATACAATTTATTTTCTGGACATTCCAGAACAAGAGCAGAGGCAGAGTACAGCTTAGCAGATGAGAATGGCACAAGACAGTCTCATCATAGTTTGCAAGGATGGGTCTTGCCAATAACATGAGAGATACTGACCATATGTCCTTTTCAAAGTGGCATTAATGCCTTCCCTCATTCCAGATGCCACACTAAAATTTTATCACTTGCAGTATTTGGTAGAATCCCCTTTAACACTTTATTATCCAAATAAATTCTGAAACATTTTTACTGCACTTTGGACACACTGACAGATAAACTTTTTACTTTCATATTTGGAATTGAATTCTTTTAATGTCAAGGTCACAGTTTGTGCATACAAATGTTATCCTAGCTTTAGGAGCCAGCAAGCCTCTGAAGAATTACCATGTCTTGTAATTGAAATATATATAAAAACAGCCTTTCCTTTTCTGAGCTTGATGAAACTTTATAGCTAATCTGACACCTTCCTAATTTGCAAGAATTTTATCAATTCTTGTTTTGTTTTTCATGATATGTGCTTAGGCAGCATGTTAGAGAAGCAATAACTACAGTTGTAACCTGCTTGGGACATTTTTATGATTATAAATGGTGGTGGTGGGGGAAGAATTGCTTAGAAAATGACAGCTGCAACATCAAAATTGCTTATCTATTTGAAAAAGAATATTGTATTATCTAAGAGCAGATATGTGCAGGATTTGCATTAGTATCTACAAGAGACTGAGAACAAAACTGTTTAGCTGAATAGCTAAATAGCTAACTATTTAACTGAATAGCTTCTTGCAAATTTTTATATTCATGAAGTTTTCTCTTGAAGTGTCAAGTTTTCTTTTTGAAGGATGCTCTGAAATATGTTGTGAATGAGTGTTTTAAGGTTGCTTAAAGAATCACTGGCAAAGTGATTCAGCAAAAACAGATTTAATATAAAAGTGACAGCACAACTAAGTTTGTTGGCAAGGTTCACTCTATTACTTACTATATGGTTAAAACAGATGGAGAAAAAGCAAACAAAAATCCAAAATCAATCTATCCAAACAAAAATAAACCCAAGAATATCTACATGGAGTCTGGGAGGAGGAGGGGTAAGAGTAAATGATAGGAAAAGACAAGGATAAAAAGAAATACAGAAGACTTTCCTGTTGAGCTACAAGGTTCAGAGTAGACCCCTAAGCTAAACTGAGCTCAGACTTCACCAAGAGTTTATCCCTAAAGGCCCAACAGCACGTATACTTAACAAAACTTAACAGCACTTAATTTTAACAACACTTAAACTTAACAGTACTTAATCAATCACTGAAGCTAAACAATTTGGCAATATATTTATATAGAATTTACTATATAACAACTTACTTACAGGCCTCACTTACTACAAATTTAAAGTACTTAAGAATCTAGGAGTACATTCCTAATACATTTGCTATGTCATATTCACACTGTCATATATTATGACCCACTGCAGAAAGTGAGGGTAACCCAGGTTCTTGCTAGTAGATCCCTTGGGGTGGATTAGAGTGAAATGACACTGACTGATCAATGTTTGTAAATACACACATGTAGGGTTTATTGTAGAACAATTTGGTTGCAAAGGAAAACAGGTGTGTAGCCATTTTGGTTGTTATTATCTACAGTAATAAAAACATTAAAGCATTGCAATATGAAAGCACAACCACCTCACCCAAGGACATGTAAAGGGAAAAAAAAAAAAGGAGAGAGGACAAGAGTGTGAAGATCTCACCACCCATAGGCCCCGGGACAAGACTTGGTTGTTCTGCAGCCTTGGAAGAAGTGGTGATGCAGGTTGGATTCTTTGGGTGGTGGTGGAAGTCCTGAAGAAGTGGTGGGGAAAAAACCGTGGGATGATTTGCAGAACACATCTATTGGGTTTATATTCACTCAGGTTCAGGTGGGAATGCCCAGGTACCTCCCCAGGGACGGAGAGCTTCACACTGGATGGTGTAATGTTGTGGATCATGGGACACTTTGGTGGTCCTTGACATCATCTAAGGCAACACTGCTGCCCATCACACCAGCAGCTGACTCAGTTATGGCTGACTCAATCATCAGCAGAGATGAACACCCTCAGGCCACACATGAATGTCCCGGTACTTCCCCGACCGGGAGGAGGGGGAACCCCACTGAGTGAGCCCTACAACTCAGTAGTTTGTGCAAGGGAGAGCACCTTAGCATGACAGGAGTCACCATCCCATCTCCACAGGACCTATCTCAATCCACAGCCCATCATTCACCCTCAGTCTTATCAGATCAGAGGTTAACCATTGCACATCCAAAAGCTCACCTCCTCCACCTCCAAACCAGGCTTCAACAAAGCACCCTGGCATCTCCACAAATGGGGAATGTTTTGAGTCACTATCCCTTAGAAGTTCAGTCTCTCAGTTTGCACACAAACATGAAGAGTGGAGCAGGTATATGCCTGTAAAAAATTCCACTCAAGTTCAGGGAAGTACTCACTTTGAAAGCCTTTGCATCTTCTCAATGGATGAAGGGTTGAACCTTGAGGAATTGGTGTATCAGCCCAGGGCTGTCATTGTTCAGCAATCCACCGTGTACAGCAAACCTGAGAGCTCACTGGCCCCAAGAGGGAGATGTTGGTCACAGCCCACTGCGGGCCAGGAGAGCTCAAAAGGGTCTCACTCTGGACTGCTGTTTATAGAGTCGCAAGAGAGTTGGCTTTAGTCATAGTAATTTTCCACTCTGGCCACAATTCAGGTTGGTAACTTTTCTTTGAAAGTTTGCTAACAAAAATATTATTCCACCTAGGCTGTTATTCAGGCAAGAAAACCAAGTTTCCAAGGCTATTCATTGAAACATGGGAGCTTATTAGACAGCACAAGTTCCTGGGAGAAGAGAGTTTTTCTGATAAGCTCAAGAGGAACTCAGCCAGCTGCTGTTTGTCAAGGCTGAAGCCTAATGTGCATTTTGGAGATCATAGTGTGGCTGGGGAGGGGGAAAATGCACCACCACAGTGGCCTAATACAAGTCAATAAAAGAGTAAAAGAGTTGCAATATACTGAGCTTGGACCTTTGAATTTGCTGTTACAGCTTCTAAGATTGTATTCCATAACCTCATCCCCTAATACAGAGGCAATTGCAAACATCACCTCATTCCTGGATGGCATGGTAAGAAGCTTCCATCAGGCCACGTCCACGTGGTGGGTGTCTAGAGAACACAGCTCCAGGCCCTCAGATCACCCACTGTTCACCTGCAGGGGGAGCAGGGAGGGAAGGAACCACAGATGCCACACATGGACAGAACCAGGCTGCCTTGTCTCTGTAAACATCATTAAGATTTCCTTCAGAATATAAATCATGCTTTCTGACAAATGAGTATCCCAATCCTTCCGTAAACATCTATGTGAGAAACCTCACGTAGATTTACATAACCTACACAACCAAATGTAGTTTATGTGATTTTAGCCTCAATGCACTTCTCACAAGTAATAGCTGGCAGATCAGAAGTTAACCCAAAAATAGCGGATTCATGTTCTGGATAAACCCTTCAGCAGTTACTGAAGTCCCAGCAGGATGCCAGGGCCAGCCATGGATCAGGATCATGGAACACAAGGGTTCAGAGCTTGCAGTCAGACCCAGCATGCTGGGCCCATGGTCTGGCCAGCAGGTGAACTTTGCCACTGACAATGACAAGCTAAAGTGACTTTTGAAATCAGTGTTTAATTATGCTTATAAATGAGGCTTTTCACACATACCAAAAAGATTATTCAAAATGAAGAAATTTGCTGGCTTTTAAGTGCTTTCCTACACACAACAATTTGCAGGAATCTTCTCTCTTCTTTAAAAATCACATTATTTAAAACTGCAGTTCACATCTGAAAACTCTGACAAGTGAATTCCCACACCAAATAAGGACTGAACTGGCACCCTGCAGTGCTTGTTCCAGTTACTGAGTCAGCAAGAGCAGGCATTTCATAATTACACATCCTGGCTGTTGCTATTACTGATTAATGCCTTTAGATGCTTAGCCATTCTTATTGAAGGGAAGACAAAAAGAGTGTTAGAGCCTTTTAATTTATTAGAGTCCTCAAATAGCCAAGGGAGCTTCTTACACATACAAATATACTGAAAATGGACAGATATCGACTCAACAAAAATAATCTTTCAGAAAAAAATAAAGCATTATTATACAAATTCAGAGTAAGGTCCTGTCAAATTTACAAGGGATCTTGTAACTTGTACATAAGTTCAGCATCACTCAGGAATTTTTCAAGTCCAGGTTGAAACTTTTCAGCTAGTTAGTGCATGGAGCTTATACTGTACATTGTTTTCCAGCATCACCAGTGGATAATGCTGTATGTAACAACAGTGGTTTAATGTTCAAAAGTCCATTCAGTCCACTAAAGGTGCCCTATTAAAACAACATATATGTTTAATAAAGTAATCATAATTGTCATATTACGGCTTCTCCCATTTCACTATGACAATTGTGTAGTTAAAAAAATAATTATACAGATAGAAAACCTGTACAAATGAGTGAGGAAAAACAATCACTAGAGGTTTGTTCAAAATGAAAAATACTAACGTTTCATTTAAATGAACTGTTCTGCTGTTGAAGACAGACTTACTTCCTTAACATTTTTAAGATGGTTATTTTGTAAAAATATACTTCCTTACTCTACAGATAAGGTAAGTAATGGGTAAAAGTAAGAGGGTAGGTTTAGACTAAGTATTAGGAAGAAATTCTTTACTATCAGGGTGGTGAGGCACTGGAACAGGTTGACAAGAGAAGCTGTGGATGCCTTATCGTCTCTGGAAGTGTTCAAGGCCAGGTTGGATGGGGCTTTGAACAACCCAAATGAGAGCAAATGGCCTCAGTTGCACCAGGGGAGGTTCAGGTTGGACATCAGGAAGAATTTCTTCACTGAAAGAATTGTCAAGCATTGGAACAGGCTGCCCAGAGAGGTGATGGAGTCACCATCTCTAGAGGAGTTCAAGGAACATCCGCTAATCTGATGCTCAGTGCAATGGTCTAGCTGATGTTGTGGTGTTTGGTCAAAGGTTGGAGTCGATGATCTTGGAGGTCTTTCCAACTTAAATAATTCTGTGATCTAGTGGAAGGTGTCCCTGCCCAAAGCAGAGGCATTGGAACTATGGGATCTTCAAGGTCCCTTCCAACCCAAACCACTGGAGGATTTTATGATCATGCAACAAAAACTCACCAAAACATACAATAGTCAAGATTAGTTGTTAGTGTTGGAAAGTTTTACACATTTTATGGCAAACATTGTCCCGAGCTGGTAATCTGGTGTAGGGGGAATCAACGCTTTTCTTTGACAGAGACCTCCCCACCCACCAAAACAGAACAGTGATGTAAATAATCAAATAGAGTTTGCCATCTGAAAAGAAACCAGTCAATAAAGGACAATCTTCCTGTGCAGAAGAATGCTATCTTGGTTTTAACCCTCACTCCCAGCTTCACTGGAGGAGCACCTTCCTCATTTTTACTGTGTTCTATGTATTAACTGTGCTGTCACTTTGCTTTTATTTATTAACAGCTCAGCTTGCAGTTTACATTTCATAGACACAGAATAGTATCCTATACTGAAGTCCTGTATTCTGGAGCTGGAAGGTGGAAGTACATAAAAAGTCAAGATTACTTTCTGACACAAGCTTGCACTTGGTGCTTTTTTCCCAATTTTCACCTGTCCCAGTTTATTTGTATTGTAGAATATAGGGCATTTAATTTCACTGCATCTGTCTAAAACACCTGTCGAGTTGCTGGCTGGAACATTCAGAGGTTAATTAGCTGTGTTGTTCTCACTTGTGAGTGGATGTATAGCTGCCAACACAGTGTGATCAGGAAAACAAGGCCTTGGACTTTCCATTTAAAACCAAACCAGGAACCCATCCGCCATCCATCCCACCCCTACAGAAACCTCTGGTGTACACTGTTTGATACTGGGATGAAATGAGCCCAAGCATGGCACTTCTACAGTGACAGTTCACTCCCTTAGAAAATCCAGTATCCAAATTCTGCAGCTTTGTTTTATGGGTACAAAAAGATGGATGAATACAGACACAGTCCTAAAGTATTTTACATATTTTTGCAAGCTGAGCCACAAAGACATCACGATACTTGGCTAAAGCTCTGCTGTATGTAAACTCTAGAAACTGGAAGGGACCAATTTAAGTTATTGATCATAATGTTTCTTCTGATAACTGCTACAATATTGTGGCATCACAAGATCCAGATCTAAGTGTTATCTGACAGCACCATGTAAAACAGATTTTAAATTGTCACATAATTCAAAATGCTTGTAGTTACCCAGTGAATTCCAGCAAAGGCAACCCAACATGTTTCATTAGACTATTTCATATTTTTGTAAGCTCATTTTATTTCTTTACTGTACAAAGGAAGAAATGCAAACGATTTCAATAAATCTACATCAGTAACTACCTAGAAACGATACAAGTATGTACACAAAGCCCAACTATTTCACTTCAGTGTTGATACCATAGTTCATGTAGAGCTGGATGCAAACAGCACCTACACCATTTAAGGCATAACTCTCAGGATATTTACATCTTGTTCTTTATAGCAAAGGCTTCCGATACACCAGTTCTTTGTTACACTTGTATTTTGACAATCCTGCTTAGCAGTGCAGCCTCAGAACTGAAAAGTGCATTTCTTCATTTTATACATTCTCACACAGATTGTGGACCGTTCAAGAAATAGTTTTCCAACCTTCCTTTTTGGAAGTAATTAATTATCTTTGTTTTCTGAAAATTAAAATAAGGTAAAAATACCATTTCCCCGAAGTTCTGTAGATCACATGCAATTAAGAAAACAAAGCTCCTAAAAGCAACTCCAGAAACTGTTGTCTTTTGACTCGGAAAGATAAGCAAACCTGTGAAACCACTCACCCAATCCACTAATTTTTCAAAACACTTTGGAACATTTCAGGTTGCAAAGTCTGCAGATCCAAGCAGCTTTGGAAAAGCCCTATAACAGACATTTACATTCTGTATTAGATTTCTGTGTTGCAATTAATCTGGCATCTCAAATGGTTTTTTCTCTTTCATCGGAGATCTCACTTTGAAAGGAAAGTAAAAATGGAATATGATTAGTTATATTTTCTACATTACTGCCATACTGTAGAAAATACAATTCTGAAATATTTCACAAGCAAAATAAAGTAAAAAAATGCCTAGGATGAAAAGGTCAACTCTTCCCTTCAACTATAAAGGTGCACTGCTAAAAAGAATTTCTCCTTTACGTTCTGAGCTACTGCAATTCCTGCCACATTTATTTTTAAGCCACAACATCCTCAAGCACTAGGGTTCTTCAGAGTCTATATTCCATCCAATCTTGTTTTTAGGACATTAAAATACTACATCCCCTCTTCTGTCTGCCCTCCCTTACAGCAGGAATGAGTAGCAGCACAATCTCTTTCGAAACAGCATCATTAACTCTCATGGCAACAATCTCAGCTGGGCTGGACTCTGTGGTGCAGCAGCTGAGAACCAACAGATAATGCTCTGTGCACAGAGTGCAGCTCTGACAGGAAACCAGCAAAGAATGAAGGACGGAAAAGGTCAGGGAACAAGAGTGCCTTGCTCTGTGTGTAGATGCCTGACTCTCTTGACCTCCTGCTGCTGTGAGGTAACGCAACAGCAGAGACTTCCAGGCGTTTCCTATACTCCCACACATCTTGGCCCACAAACTATGCTCAGAAAATTATACTTGTTCAACAGTACAGCTTACAACTTTATCAGAATGGTATGACCATCTTAAAAAAAAAATACCACATGTGCTTAAAAATGTAAAAGGAGGATACTACCTTCATCAGGATGAACTGATGGCTCAGTTTCAGAAGTGACAGCATCCATATCTTCACACGTTTTGTCACCTGGCTTCTCTTTTTCCACCTCACATAAATACAAGTCAATGGGTCCTTTTGTGCTCTTCACATGCATTTCTATGTGGTCCTGTAAAACAGCAACTTGCATATAATCCAAAGAACAAATCTTATACATCCTTTATCTATTTTTGCACATATTTTAAAGACAATAGATTAAGAACAGAACAAATATGCAAATAACATAACTATTTAAAACTATGTTACTACTTCCACATAAATTATGACTATTACATACATTTGTAGGACAATTATGCAGAATTAAGCTAACAAGTTTTCATCTTTGATGAATATGCACGTAGATAGTTGTTTAGTCTTTCTACTGGTATATGACCAAGATTTACTATATGCTTGGGAAGACTAACAAAATTAAAAAACTTGACAAATCAGTGCCATGGTTCAAAAAACAAATTGGAGCACAGCTTTAATAACATGGAAAAGCAATTAATCCCTATTGCTTCTACTGCTTTCCTTCAGCAGACATCACATTGCAAGATGTAGAGCAAATAAATGTAAATGCACAATGGAGAGAAGATTCCATTCCCTCTAATATACCACTTTTTAAATCCTGCCTTTTTAGTGCTTCAGGGGGCCTTTGGAAATTTATCTTTTTCATCTCCACCGGATGAGAGACAGCTCCTTTGACCAGGGAAACTACTGGAGGTCTCATGAAGTGCATCTAAGTCTTCTGGTTCTACTGATTTGTCTCTTTTTCCTAAGATATCACCACCTTTCTGTGCACACAGCAAGGTAACTTCGATGACTATGCAATTAAGAAGATTATAAAAAATGCTCATGCAAAAAAGAAAGAGGAATGGAAGTTCCATTTGTTATCTTAAGCTAACTTCTAGGATTTCCCCTCTCAAAAGCACTACAGTGGGCTCCCAGCAAACATGCTCCAGTACACAGGTGCAGCACCACTGGGTGCAGGGGGCAAGGGTCTAGCTCCTCTGTGAGACCAGAATGGAGCCTGTGTATTGTACTGTGGGGTGAGGACAGGGCATAGCCCCCACCTCCATGAGAAATCCCTCTAGATATTATCTACCAGAGTGACAGAATGTTTTCTTTTTCCAACCATACTGTACAACGCATACTTTATCACAGCTGTTCCATTCCCTCTAACAAAACCAGGTAACTAAAGCTCAGATACATGTAATAATTTAGACAAAAAGGAAAATACTGCAAATAAGTTTCTAAGACTATTATCCCTACAGCATTGTTTACTGGAACACAAGAACAATGAACTACCAATATCTGCACGACAAAAAACCTGCAAGTCAATTACTGACTGCTACTGCAAAAAATCAAAGTTGAGAACATTTGTTTGTTTAGGAGAAATGTATAAAACTTACGTCTTTAGGAACTGGTATTTCCAATTTGGTTTCCTCTGGAGCTTTGATTGCGATCACAATCTGCTCCTGAAATGCCTGAATGCTTCGGATATCTTGGTATGTCACATAAGCTAGTGTATACGTTGGTCAAGGACTCTGTAAAGTAATTTGCTAATGGGCAGAAGCAAAGAGTGTGATGTCAAGATAATGTTGAGGTAGAATACCAGCTTAAGAAAATGGATCAAAAGTTCAGATGCGGTTAATATTAGCTTTGTAAAACGAAGTATCAGCTACCAAATGGAAAAATGCTTTTCTGTATTTCTAGGAAAGAAATAAAGCTTTTAAAAATATATTCAATGTTAACAAAAACCTGAACTGTTTTCACAGATGCTGTCATAAGTCTAAAAAGCAGAGGGAATAGTGTCCTTCAGGAACTACTTTCTATTTTGTAATAACATGAAAATAATTTCCTGGCACACCATAAAACTAATTAACTGAACCAGTACGGCGTAAAGAAAATAGGCACATTTCATTTGAGCACACACCTTAACATTCTCCCAAACAAGGGAACTCAATAATATTTTACTGTAACCCAAAGCCAAAACATTTATGCCATGTATTAAAATAAGTGTCTTTTCTATTGTCAAAACCCATCTGAAAGTCAAAACTGCACTGGAACCTCTTTCAAGAGACAGAACAGGATTAGGACACAACCAACACACCATTATATGTTCTTGGCAACAGGCCACTGGGACTCATTGTGAGCCTAAGCAGCTTGATCTCACTGGTAGGTCAAGACCTGCCCCGGAGACAACTCTTTAATGAAAAGAACAAGGTGATGGTCAGGGTACTGAGAGTATTGCTGCACTTCATTCTTCGACAGTGGAAAGGTCACACAAGGAGCACTCCCCTGGGAACAGGCTAGACTGTCCATGATACTGCAAAACAAGGCACACGACTGGCATTCTTAAATACAAAGTAATCAAAAAGTTTGCTATTACAGAGCTCATTATCAAGCATTACTGCATACCTGTGGTAACAGCCTACACTTGTTACTAGATATGTGAGTACATGCAATCAAAACCATGTGTTAAAGTAATGTAAGAATTGAAAGGATATTTTGCATTTTCTTTGTCATCTGTTAGTTCAAATATTTGATGAGCACAGTTTTTGATTAATTCATCCAGGGCTTCTTCCATAGCTGATAAGTCAGAAAGTTCATCTTTAAGGTTTTGCTGCTCTGGTGCTTTTCCAACAACTTGGTCAAGATTATTACCTCTAGAAGAATATGAAAGTTGTCTAGTTTGTTTGTATAAATAAAAGTCTGTTTATTAAACATCAAGTATACTAACAGAAAACAGTAAGGAACTCTGGCATCCTCTACTCTCCTGAAATATGCCTCCATGTACTTTTGCACTTGATACTTGTTAACACATTAAGTAATTCACACAGTCTAAGGATACAGAAGAACTTAAAATATTATCTATGAGAAGTAATTGAATATGCTTAAAAACACTCTCAAATTTATAAACATTACTCAAGATTATTGGAATTTACTGTTTCAGAAACTGTAAGTTTCAAAGCCAACTCACATCCACTGGATAAGATTCTTGGATCTTTTCTGAATCAAGTGGATTCCATCCAACACATTGGTGATGTCATACACTCTTCTTTTTCGCACACCAAGTGTTTTTGCTACTTCATTTAAATCAAGGACACCGTCCGGAGCTTTTTTGAGAAGAGCCATAAATCTTCGTGTCAAAAGTACCAAAGATGCATCAAATCGAGGCCTTCTGACTTCCACAGTTTCTGTAAAGTTTTGATAGAATATTTAGAGTAAGCTACTATATAAGCATGAAGTGTTCCTTAGAAAAAAAATGATAGAGATAAGGTAACAATGAAGATAAAAGTCTGGAAGCACTGCAGTTTTTAATGCTGACATTGCAATGGCATCATATAAAGCCTATTAACTATACATACCTTCATTTGTTTGCAATGATTTTATCTAAACAGCAAGCATGCATCTTTGTGCTTTCAACGTTCATGACTTCACACTGCTAGTATGGATATTAATAGTTGAGTAACTGTATGTTCGACAGGACGTGAGATCAGATCACTGAACAAATACCAATGAAACCTTTGGTTAACTATAGACAGTGTTGGGGCACTGCAAGAGAAATGCAGCTCTATCTCTGCTCCATGACACTGTTAAAATATCTTTTCACACCCTTTTGGTCCCGTTTAACCAGCACACCTCTCACATAACAATCAGGCATGGTTCAGGAGTCACTTTGGCTTCATGACTGTTTCAGCCTGGACACGACCAAAATGCTCTGGTGCTGAAGAACTTAGTATGTGGATGAACTCTGTTTGCACTGTTTGGTGTCTGGGCAAAAGAACTGGTCATTCCATTGTTTCATTTACTAATGCAACAAAGATCTACAGATACCCTGACACCCTGGTTTAAGAGAGATCCCTGTGCTATGTATACCAACATATTTACAGAAACAGAAGTCACTAATGAGTAACTTGAGATTGTTATTTATGTATGCAAAAAAGCATCTATTTTTGAGGCATAAAAAAGTCATGGTATGCACACACTCATTTGATGCCAGCCAATAAAAGACTGTCAAATTCTGCTGTTGTCTTTTCTCCTGTAAAGCAAACTAGGTATTTCATCTGACCAACCTGGGTCCCTGAGCAATATTCCAGTCTAATGCTTCAAGAAAAGGTGTTGTCTGTGTGTGTGTAAACAAATTCCCTAGAAAACACTCTACTTCAAACATCAGTACTTTTCTCATGATGAATGAGATATGTACTTTTACTCATAAAGTACTACACTCATTCCATGGCTCCAAGTTCATGCACTCTTTAACATGGAGTGACAGATCCAACAAATCAGTTTTGGACTGTGTTACTGTGAAATGTGTGAAACAATTCAACTAGTGAGAAAATAAACAAAAAAACCCCCAACACCCAAAAATTCACTCAAGCTTACGTTCACATTTATTAACACCAGTTGAAAGCCAACATTTGCCAGTATGTTGTTCCAGTTTTCTCTAACTCACTCTTCCTGTGCATTATTTTCTTTATAGCAGTGAGAAAGTATATTTGCAGCAGATCTGAAGAGGAAAAAACTATGAAGAATGTATCGCTTCTCATCTGTTATTTCATTCAGCATTTCTCCTGCTCTGCTGATATTAGACATATTACAGTTTTTCATTTGTCTACAGCATGTACTCACATTGTAGAAAGGCATAAAATACTGCAAGATTAATTTTCACACAGCAACTTACTTTTCACAAGCTGTGCATCATTTTGCACATTCAGGTTGACCATTGGTGCCTGAGGAAATAAAAAAGGAAAAAACAACTGTCATAAAATGCTATCTACAGGGGGAGCACCTTCAGAAGAAATCCTCAAATCTACTTTAGATGTTACAGCCATCGCAGTTCTGACAATTCAACAGGTATTACTGTAAAGTGTCTCTAGATAGAAGGAATACATGCTCTTTAATTCCTGCCAGAATTTTCGGCTGTTAATCTCAGCACATCTCACTCTTTTTGAAAGTAGGAAACACCACTGAACTCGCTGGCAAGCTGCAATTTCTCTTGCTTCTTTTGTTTCAATTCATGGCTATTTCCTTTCAGTCTCCCATCATATACGACTGTGAATTCTCTGGCCAGCTTTTAAAGTTCTTAACTTCCTTGCAAGTATGGCATGGAGCGGTGTCAGAGAAGTTTGGGTTAGACATTCGGAAAAGGTTCTTCCCCCAGAGGGTGGCTGGGCACTGGAACAGACTCCCCAAGGAAGTGGTCACAGCACCAAGACTGCCAGAGTTCAAGAAGCTCTTGGACAATGTGTTCAGGAACAGGGTGACTCTTGGGATTGTCCTGTGCTGGGAAAGGAGTTGGACTTGATGATCTTGATGGGTCCCTTCCAACTCAGCATATTCTATGATTCTGCAGAAGGGCTGCTGTGGCCTAACAAGCTACCTCAGGAGTTTATTAACAGAATTCCTGTACTACTGGGCCTAAATCAGGCACAGCATTCCAAGGGCAACCTTGGAATACATGCCAAGTAAGGAAGAAGAATCACTTCCCTCAATTTACTGTTTATTGTCCTGCTAAGACAGCCTCATATGCCTTCATGTCAGGGCACAGTGCAGGTGCATGTTTAGCCCACTGTCCATCACCCCAGGTTCTTTCAAAAGAGTGGTCCTACAGCCTGTACCACTGCAGGGTAAAGGCCCAGGTAGGCTTTGACACTTATTTCAACTTCCTGGGTTGAAGTTTACGAGGTGTTAGATGATTCCCCTTCCTCCAACCCATAACCATCATGATGGGGCATCTCACATCCTCCACCTATCAACAGAACAAGCCCTAGGACAGACCCCTGAGGAACGTAATTTGTAATCTGTTTCTGAGTGACGTATGAACTACTAACCGCTGCTCTTTGATTCTGATGGTCCAGACAAGGATTTTTTACTCATATGGTAGTTATAATACCTGTAATATCCCAATTTCAAGGTGAGACTTTGAGTAAGTCCTGCTAAAGCTAATGTTGACATACGAGGCTTTGATCTACAAATCTGATCATTTCACCACCATGGGTAATCAGTTTGCAGGCATAGTTATGCTGGTGATTCACCTTCTCCTTTGTGTGCCTAGAAATAGTTTCCAAGAGAATTTGCTTGGTGGCTTTCAAAGGGACTGAAATGAGACTGATTTAAGCTGTAGCTGACTTCTACAACCTCTCAAAAGTCACGTAAGCAACCTCACAATGACATCAGCCAGCTCTCTCAGGATGTACCCCAAGAGAATCTTAAAGATTTGAGTTGAGCTTTCTCAAGAAGATTCCTAACTTCCCACTTTTCTGTTGCTAGTCATTCCTTAAGAAACAAAGCCTTAGAGACATCAGTTCTGAAGAGCCAAGTATGGTGGCAGAGAATAGCAACCGTACCTGTGTTTACACTTCCTAAATCACCTGCCCCATTTAGCAGCAGGTTCACCATTCCCATCAACCCCCTTTACTGCTAATTTAACTCTCGAGGAATACATTCAGTGCAGGTAGCTCAAGGTGCAAGTTGCAGTGCGAGCTGAATGCTGAGCTCTGGAGGGTGGGAATCCCAGGCAAGAGACTGTGAACTGCAGGCACAGGCACCTGTGGTGCCAGCCAGGTGACAGGACACTCAGAGACACGGCAGAAACTAAGGATCCCCAGACTTTGGCATGCTTAGACTTTGAGGGTAGGTAGTGGTTGACCCTGCCAGGCACCCACCAAAGCTGCTCTAACACTCCCCTCCACAGGTGGTATGGGGAGAGACGTAATAAAAAGTTCATGAGGTGAATGAAGGACCAGGAGGGATCACTCACTGAGTACCATCAGGGGCAAACCAGACTCAACTTGGGAGTATTAACTGAACTTATTGCCAATAAAATCAGAGCAGGAAAATGAGAAGTAAAATATGTCTAAAAAAACACCTTCCCCCCACT
Organism: Dasyornis broadbenti; assembly: GCA_013397935.1. NCBI lineage: Eukaryota > Metazoa > Chordata > Aves > Passeriformes > Dasyornithidae > Dasyornis > Dasyornis broadbenti. The sequence goes on along the minus strand of VZRN01005166.1, from coordinate 962,633 downwards.
CCTACCTCCTCCACACCAGCAGTGCAGGGAGACTGAAATGGGGGTTATGGTCAGTTCATCAAATGCTGCTCCTGCTGCTGCTCAGGGAGAGGAGTCCTTCCTCTGCACAGTGTGGGGTTCCCTACCATGGGAGACAGCCTTCCATGAACTTCTCCAATATGAATACATCCCACAGCAACAGTTCTTCACCAACTGCTTCAACGTGGATCACTCTTCCCCAGTGTGTAGGCATCACAAGTTTTACAAGGACAGGGTCACAAGTCCTACCAGAAAACCTGCTCCAGCATGGGCTCTACTCTCCATGGGTCTGCAGGTCCCTGCTATGAACCTGCTCCAGCATGGGCTTCCCACAAATTCACAGGCTCCTTTCAGGCACCCACCTGCTCCAGCCTGGCTCTACTCCATGGGTTGTAGGTGGATCTCTGCAACCCTGTGGTGCTCCGTGGGCTGCAGCTGCTTCACCATGGTCTGCACCACAGGCTGCAGGGAGTCTCTGCTCCAGCACCTGGAGCACCTCCTCCTCCTCTTTCTCCACTCACCTTGGTGTCTGCAGAGTTGTTTCTCTCACATATTCTCACTTCACTCTTCCCCGGCTGTAATTACAGCTATGCAATAACTTTTTTTCCCTTCCTAAATATATTATCACAGAGGCACTACCACCATCTCTGATTAATTCTGCTAGTGATGGATCCATCCTGGAGTTGCCTGGCATTGGCACCGCAGGACATGAGGACAACTTTTGGCAGCTTCTCACAGAAGCCACCCCATAGCCCACCACCTGCTATCCAAACCTGACCACAAAAACCCAATACAGGGTATACAAGCCCAAGGTTTCTTTTCTTTGGTGGTCCCTGCTTGAGCTGTTATATCAAGATTTAGTTATTTTAAGGATCCAAATGTCTGAGACTCTGCTATGGGAAACCTGGGGTCAATCTGGTAAGGGGACCTTGCCTGACTGTGAGTGTGGGGGTGCAACTGCAAAGGGGTCTCAGTCCGAGCTCACGTGGTGCAAGACTAACAAGAGTGGCTCCTGCATGGTCAGACATGGAAATATCTTTAACATTGTGACCTTCGATATTCCTTGCTAGTTTCAATACTACAACTTGGCTTTCCAAGCATCATATCTGCATGTCCAGACAGTTTTATCCTTGTTCTTTAGTCTGTCCTTTTAGTCTGTTCTGCATACGTTCTTTTAGCCATAATTGTCATGATGAAATCGTGCTTCTCCTTACTGATCTCCATCTCTTCAGCTCCTCCAGCTTTTGAAGTTGCCTTCCCAAAAACCTCAACTACCTCTTGCCAGAATAAGACAGAGCCTTGAAGACTGAATAAGCTGGAGTCCAGGTTCTGAACTGTGCTACTAGCCTTTCTTACTATACTCAAGAGTTTTGAAGAAACCTTCAATGTTAAGAAAACTTCCCAGTCTGACCATTCAGGACACTCTCTGGCAGTCATACTCCCAATGACAGAGGCTTTCACTGCTGTGACCAAAGCTCCTTCACAGTGGGCAGCCCCAGTGACCCAACGTGGGGCCCACTTGAATCCCTACACACCACACTCATTCAATCAAATCATGTTTTCTTACTGGTTCGACCCTAGGTTTCTCATGGCAGAGTCTCAGATGTCTCTCCATAAAGCAATTTATTCATGATGCAGCAACACAGAAATAGCCCAAGCTGGTACCCCTGAAGAGGGACCCACAATAAAGGAACCTCTGTAATTTTATACCCTTATAGTCTGCCCAGGTAAATTTTGCTCTTCCCCGAGTCCTCTGCTCCTGTTGTGTCTCACCATGTGTCTCTCTTCATCCACCGTGCCAGAGCCACCATCCCTGTGCCCTTTTGTTATCTAAAGGGTTGGCAGATCATGGCTTCTGCTGTGACCCTCAGTATCCACTCAGGTGGTCAGTGCCACCTGTCTCCAGGTCCTTTGTCATTCTAAGGGTCGGGTAGTTCACAGCCTCTTGTCTCGGGAGGCCACTCATCTGCTGCCTGCAAATTCAGCTACCTGCACCAGATTACCAATAATTATTCCTCGACATCCATTATTCCATGGCCATCACAGCCATAGCTGTTAATGATTACCACACCTTTGACTTCCCTGTTTATAAGAAGCTAATGCAGGAAAGTATCACTCATGGTAAACTCGTCTAAACACTTACATAAAGAAGCTGTGCCAAACACCCTTTGTTTCTTACAATCATCACTTCAATGAACTCTTTCATGGTTTTAAGAAAATACTACCAAGTAACATTTAGCCCAAGCGTCAAGATTAACTAAAAAAAATTAGCAATACATTTTAAGAAGTTTCACAAAATTAAAAGCAAGGACCATCAGGATTAACTAAAAAAAAGGTAACAAATTTTAAAAAGTTTTACAAAATAGACTTTTTTGTTAGCTACTTCATAGCATTGCTAGAAGTAGTGGCGGCAGTTGCATATAAGATGATTACCTCAATATCAGAGAAGTTTAGAGGAGAAAACACAGTTGTAGTCCCTTTTTCTCATACTTAGCTACAACATATTTTGCTTGATTAAGAAGCTGTAGGTAAAAAAGGCAAGAAATCCCTTTGCATTCTAGCACCTTTCCCGGGAAGCCCGCTCCAACGCGACGAGGGAGGGAAGCATCCCAAGGCTCCTTTCGAGTAGCACGCTGCCAGGCCCGCCGCACCTTTCCCGCCCAGGGATGTAGGACGGGCTTTCGGCCGCCTCCTCACAAGCTCCGCGGCCGGAGCGCAGCTGCAGCGCCGTCCCGCCCTCTCCCCATCCACAGGCAGCGCCTCCCGTGCCGCCCAGCATGTACCTCACTCACACGTAGCGTGCCCGGCTGCAGCGACCGCAGGCGCTCCCACTTGTCGGGACTGGCCATGTCGGCCCGGCCCCTCCTCCTTGCCCCGGCCGGCCCGGGGGCGAGGCGCTGGAGGAGGGAGGGCGCACAGACGCCCTCACGCCGAGGCCCCGAGCTCCCGGCGGACGCGGGGCGCCGCGGGATCGCTCCCGCCCTCGCCGCGGCCCGNCTCGCCGCGGCCCGTCATGGCCGCCGCTCCCGCGCGCGCCTGAGGCTGCCGCTGGGGCGGGAACGGGCGGGACTCGCGCACGCGCCCTCCCGTCTGCCACCGGGCGCGCGGCGCCGCCACCGCCTTCTCCCTCCCGTACCCATCGACCCCCGCGGCGCCCTACCGCCTTCCCTGGCTTTCCCCGGCTTTTCCCGGCTTTTTCGCCTCCCCCCTCGCCCTGGGGTATCCCCTGCAAGCGCCGGCAGGAACGCGCCAAATCAATTCGTTACTTTCCCGCTCATCAGCCTGCCAGACCGGCGGAGGAAAGGGTCTGTTCGCCCCTGTCTTCGCCTTTGCCTGCAGCGGGAACGCACTGAGAACTGCAGCAGCCAGCGTGGGTTAAAGGGAGGAATCACAGAATATGCTGAGTTGGAAGGGATCGAGTCCAACTCCTGGCTCTGCACAGGACACCTCACGAGTCACACACCATGTGCCCGAGAGCTCTGTCCAAACGCTTCTTGAGCTCTGTTAGGCTGATGCTGTGACAACTTTCCTGGGGTGCCCAACCACCTTTTACGTGAAAAACCTTTTTCTAATATCCAACCTAACCCTCCTCTGACACAGCTTCAGGCCGTTTCTATGTGTCCTGTCGCTGGTCACCACAGACATCAGTGTCTGCCCCTCCTCCTCATGAGGAAGTTGTAACTGCAGTGAGGTCTCCCCTCAGTCTCCTCCAGGCTGAACAGACCAAGTGACCTCAGCCGCTCCTCATATGGCTTCAAGGAGAGGATCCTCACTGGTTATTGCAAGGGGGGAGATTTCTCTTTCCTCCAGGTAACAGCATGAGCAAGGAGAGAGCATCCTGTCTCAGTATTGCCATGCAAGTAGGTGTGAGAATAATTAGTATTGATTCCCTGCCAAATTACCTGCTTTTGTCATTACTTGCTAGTACGAGGCAGCCAAAGCTGTTTGTGCTGCTCACTGGGGAGACCCGGATAGAATTACCATGTCAAGAATAAGTTAATTACAGGAGGTTTGTGAGTGAATGGCAAGGTGTAGAAACTGTAGGGCCAGACAGGAGCCAGCAAATGTGGTGTGTCCAAACTAAGCCTCTCCATTTACTTCCCAGCAACATCCTTTCCCAAATCCCAGCTTCATTGTTCCTGCCCTTTCTTCCACACTTCTGATAACCTTTTACAAGCATTGACTTGACATCTTGCTCATTTGCCAACCTCAGCAGTAGTCTCAGAATTTCCAATTGTGTAGATAACTTCTGTTTGTCAGACAAAACCATTTATTTAAAACACAGCTCTTTGTTAGATAGCTCATCTGTTGCTTGATTGCTCTTTATGGTGGTTAACTCTCTTCTACAAAAGATAAGTCTGTCATGGAGTTCTTTTGTTGAAAGAATTATGAACTATTTTGCTTCTCCCACCCACACTTCAGGTGAAATTTCCAGTCACTTCTCCAATTTCATCGGACATGTAAAACTGCCAGTCTGGTATGAGGAGTTCAAAGTCATGAAAAACTTTGTTCATATTCTGATATGACAGACCAAACATGTCAACTAACACTCTATTACCCTAAAACCATACTGAATTAATTCTCATTTACTATGTGTTTCATAGCCCTTCCAGTTAGACATTCCTTTAGAGTAGCTTATGCTATCACCAGTGATACATCAAATGCCTTGAAAGAGGATGGAGTTTTCTTCATAACAACCAATTTTCAGTCAAGTACTTGCATGGTAATAATTGTCCTTGTAGAGAAGTGTAGAACTAAGGTGCGTTGTTCTTCTGCTCTAATGAATTAACAAGAATAAAAGAGGGGAAAATATGTTACAGCTCCTCAAAGGGAAGATGTCTGTGTTCCAGGAGATTTGGAGTTGTGCATTTAAAGACATCATGCAAATGCTGGTTGTTAGTATTGGAAGGTGAGGTTAGACTGCTACAGGTGCAGGTTTTCCTGTCATGGAAGGGACACACGATTACATAGAAATGTAAAAATGCCCATTTTTGTATGGGCAACATAACCTGATTGCTAGCTTCTCTGTAGTGATGTATGTAGTTCTATAAGGAATTAATATTTCTCCTTCTTTTTTATATTCTGTATTTTATCGTTATGAAGCTGTATTTTATCATTGCAATCACAGATTGTATAAATGCACTGTGATGAAGCAGATTTTTTCCACCTGGAACAGCAAAATGATTTGGAGTAGATGTCTAGGGCCACTTTAGTTTTTGAGGTGATGTAAGGAATGTGTCATGCAGTATAAAAGTCACTGAATAGGAATTGGCAGCTGTTAGCTGGTCACATATTAGGAGAAGGCTAACAGCTCATAATTTGAGAATTAGGATACATGCATTCCTGTATGATCCTGTGTGGAAAACGTTGCATCAACATTTAACTATGCTGTTATTCTAGCCAGTCATAAGATCAAATCCTGCTGTTCCCGTGCTTCTCTGTCTTTGCTTGTTGACATATCTAATGGAGTGAAGAACAGCCGCACACAGATTTGGATTCAGATTCAGGAAGAATATTTATATGAAAATTAAAAAGCCTTCTTATTCTTTTGAATGAAAACTAGATTTTGAAGGAACTCATTTGACTATCAGGAGATTTTGCTCTGGCCTTCTGCTGATAAAGAGTTTGATTCTAGTGTGTTATTATTTACATTGTATAAAGCTGATAATTAAACATCACACATTCTTTATTACTCCTGTAGATGAAAATGTAAATTATACCCCATTTACTGTCATCTTAATGCACATTAAAATGACTGTGCATTTTTTTAATAGCTCCAGACATTAGTTATACAAAACATCATTCTTAAAATAAAAGATTTGCTTATTTATCTGGAATAGGTTTTTCATTACATTGATTCTTAATGTGCCACCAGGGGGCAATAATTCATTTCCTAAATCTGATCTTTTACCATGAAAACCTGCCAGAATAGTGGATTGACTAACACTTTAGAATGACTGTATGTGAAAGTCAAAACATAATTTTCTTAAAAACGCTTCTTAAATTACTTGTGTAATTTATTATTTTACCCCACATTACTTAGGCATGTTAGTTTTACTTTTACTTCGAGCAGCTGTAATTAGACTGCTTTGTGAAAAGTTTTACTGGTAAACTTCATACAGCACTGAAATGGTGAAAAGTTTGGATTTCACACAGTGTGGCATTTTTTGGTGGTTGTTATATTGCTATTGTAATATTCAAAATTTTGTTTTAATCACATTATTTTCCCATTCTTTTACTTTTTGTTACACTAATACCCCATTAATATTTATTAGCCCATATACGTGATCCTGAAATTGGAAATATATCCCCTAACAGGTATCTTTATATCCTTATATGATATGGTTGGTTTTTTTTCCTTTATGTACATAGTGGTTACAACATTCTGCAGTTAAAGCCAAGTGTCAAGGTTTGAGCCCGGCCAAATGCCAGGTACCCCCACATTAACACACCCACACTCAGGGCTCATGAGTTGAGATAAGGAAACCCGGGAGAAGACGCACTTAGAATAGGCAAAACAGGACTAACTTAGGTTGCAAAGTGATCTAATTTATTACTAACAGAGTCAGAGGAGTAAATGAGAGGTAAAATAAACCCTTCAAGGCCACCGTTTCTCCGCTCACCCCCCTCCCTCCTTCCCAGCAGCTGCATAAGAGAACAAGGTATGGGGGGGGTTAGGTCAGTTCATCACCCAGATCTTCTTCCCCTGCCCGGGGAGAGGCTCTTTTCCTCTGCGTAGCCATGGGTCTCACCGTCAGCAGCCCGCCCGACACTGCTACAGTGACGCTGGTCCCCACACAGGCAAGCAGTCT
>VZRN01005166.1:823778-955560 GCA_013397935.1 Dasyornis broadbenti | reverse complement strand
AGTGGATCTCAGCATTTCCCGTGGGCCCCCATGGGCTGCAGGGGCACCCCCTGCTTCACCATGGGCCTCACCACGGCCTGCAGAGGCTGCAGAGCTCCGGCGCCTGGAGCTCCCCCTCCCCTTCCTTCTCCACTGACCTTGGTGTCTCCATGTTGTTTTCCCTCACGTACTCTCAACTACTCCTCCTCCTCTGGCTAAGGAAAAGTGCGTGCACCCATTGTTTTGATTTCGTCTTAAATATGTTTTTCACAGAGGCGTAACCAACATCTCTAATTGGCCCAGGCTTGGCCAGCAGCATGTCCATCACCTCAGAGCTGGACATGGTGAAGGCTTCGAGAAGCTTCACAGAGGAGCCATCTTTGTGGCCCCCCCCCACTAGAAAAACCTGGGCCAAGCTAAACCACGACACCAAGGCTGCCTTCTGTAAAACTCTACAATTCTGTATCAAATGTAATCTTTCATGATAATAATCTTGGAACTGGACCTTACATTAGGTGCACATGTATTGCTGAAGAGATGAGCCACAGGAAACATCTTCCTGCAAAAGTGCAAAAGTACAAAATCATAAAAGACAGCAATAGCTGTAAATATCAGTTTGAACTACATGGGATTATAGAGTTATCCATATTTTTGTATATTAGTATGTCAGTCTGTATAAGCTTCCAAGCTTCCCTAAGGTCCTCACCACTGCATAAAGATTAGGCATAAAGGTATAAATTTTTATGCTGTAAAATGTAATGACTTAAATCTGTTTCCAGCAATAGTAGAACCTTTCATGATGAGCTCAGCTTAGTCTGCCTGAAAAAAAATTCTTCCTGTATACACGACAAATAGTCATCCTTTAATCTAAGAAGGCAGATCTCTTATTTCTTCACTTTGTTGTGTGAGTATGAGGAAGATTGAGTCAGTTAATCAGATCAAAGCAGCGCAGTGCTAAACAGCATTCTTTTTTGTTGTGTCTTGAATGAGATGTAAAAGTCATGGATGTGGTATCACATTGGAGACGTAAGGTTTAGCTCATGATATACACTAAAGCTTCTGCTTCTTCTTCCTCTAATTCAGGAAAAAGTTACATAGATAGAAAAAGGACCCTTAAGGTGACATTAGGGTTGTGTAAATAGCAACTGCTTGCTGTATATGAGCGCTGGTGTCTTATTGAAAAGATTCAGTGAATATTGTGTTCTTAGGCTAGGAAATTTGGCAGCAAGTCATCTGCCATCATCTGACAGAGCCTGAGGGTTTCTAGGCAAAGGTCTTTACAGAGCCTACTGGAAGTTTTCATCCATGCTAACAGAAGAAGATTCCTGTTGCAAAAGGGCATTATATTTTTTGTTTGTATCTTTTCTGTGCAGAGGAGGTGCAAAATTCCCGGACAATTTGTCAGCTTTAAATGTATGGAAAAATTGAAGTATGTCCTCATCAGGTGGTTATCTTTATGTCTTGCGTTTCAAAATACCTTTGAAGTAAATTTTTTTGGTTGGTTTTGGTTGCTTTTTTAATTTAAAATTTAAATAAAATCTATTTTATTATTTTATCGTATAACATGAAAAAGTGTTCTATAGCACCTGCTTGAAATTAGAGTAGCTTGCTGTTATGTGTGCACTGAGATTTATGATTTAGCACATTCATTGATGGTGGGATTGTCTCTAGATGGATAAAAGTCATTCCAGCCTATCAGGGAAGTGGGTTGGCCACTGCCATCCTTTCCTCCAATTTCTCACTCTCTGATAGTAGTGAGAACTTGAAATGAATAAGAAGTGTTGGGGCACCTGTTTGTACTGAGGGAAGGTGGAGGAGAAGGAGATTCCGGGGAAGTGGGTTACCTGCCACTGGGAGGCAAACTGTAGGCAGATGCTGGAAAAACAGAAACTGCTAGAAAAACAGAAACCACTGGAAAAACTCAGGTACTTGTTTCCATTTTTGAGGCATCTGCATTCCTCTGTGCTGTGCTAGTCCAGCCCCAGTGCTTCCATGTTTTACCATCAGGGAGTAACACCCCTTGTGAACAAGATTAGATCATCTTTCCAGCAAGATTAGATCACCTCCAGCCGCAGAGGATTAAAGCTAAGCAGACTTTTCTGCCTCTCTTAATATCCTTCCCTTCTTCTCACTTTGCCAGCACAAGCAAAATGGAAGGTAGCTATTACCACTGAAAGGACTAAATAACTTGCCATTGAGGAATGGCAAAATGCAGTTTTCCCTACAATACTGAGGAACCTTAGAATCAGAGAATCATTTGGGTTGGAAAAGACCTCTAAGACCATCAGGCTCAACCATTAACCCAGCACTGCCAAGTCCACCACTAAACCATAATCCCTACATGTCATATTGGCACATCTTCTCAAGGAATGGGGACTTAACCACTTCCCTGGGCAGCCTGTTCCAATGCTTGACAATCCTTTTGGTGAAGAAATTTTCCCTAATATCCAATCTAAATCTCCTCTAGTGCCACTTGAGACTGTTTCCTCTCATCCTATCTCTTATTACTTGGGAAAAGAGACCAACACCCCCCTCACTACAACCTCCTTACAGGTAGGTGTAGAGAGTGATAAGGGCTCCCTGAGCCTCCTTTACTTCACGTTGAGTTGGTTCTGATCAGAAGGCAAATTCTTATAAATAATAATAAAAAATATGTAAATATAAATGACAATTTATATAATTATCAACCCTAAGAAAGCAAAAATGACCAGTTTTCACATTCTACAGCAATGAGACCTATAATTTTAACTTGTTAGAAAAAAAAAATGGAATTGTGTTGCAAATATGTTCCCTAATCATGTCATTTGGTGCTCTGTAATTCCTGTGTTGTGGGAAACTGGAAGAACTTATTTTCAGCTCACTTTTTCCATATTCTCAACTTCATAGATATTTATCAGCTCAGTTACTGATTTTCCAGTTTTAAGACTCCTAGCCTATGTAATCTGTTTTGTGTGGAAGTTATTTCAAATCTCAAGTCACTCTTGTATGTTGCTTTTCTGTTCTGCTGTAGCCTTTTCAAATGTGACATTTGAAAGGAATAACACTGTAATCTGGAAGGGTGGGGGGGAAGGGCAAAAGGAATGTTTTTTCCCAACATGAAGACAATAAAGCAGTGGAACAGATTGTCCAGAGAGGTTATGTATTCTTCATCCCCGGAAGTTTCCAAGATACAACAGGATAAAGCCCTAAGAAAACTCACTGCAGAGCTGACCTGTCTTTGACTGTGAGATTGGGCTAGACATCTCCAGTGGTCCTTTCAAAGATGCTATCTATGACCCCATGATCAGATATCCAGTCAGGGTACAAGAAGTCTAAAGTGTAGGCTTAATGCAATTTCAGACTTTCAATTTCAATTTCTTCTCTATTCTCTATTCTTTTCCTAAAACATTGTATGACTTCTTGAGAACTAGTGAGCATTGAGCGGTTTTCAGAAAACTGTCTGCAGTGCTCAAAACCCTCTTTACTGGGTGGTTAGGAGTCCATCATTACGCACATACAGTTGGCAGCTGCAGCAAGAGCAGGGAAGAAAGCATCACAGGGTGGTATTGTGAAGTGTGGCTTTGGGAGCAACATCCCTCCATTCTCTCTGTGCTGAGTTACTTCCCTGAACTTGGACAAAAGCAGATAGTAAGGAGGAAGTATGTTTGGGATTGCCTGGCTCTGTGGCTGCTGCTGTTGGCTGAAGCAGTGGCAAAAACATTGATTCAAAGAGAAAGAGTTGTCTGCTGTAAATGGAAAGGATTGCTCTTCATGTCACTGGCATGTCCATTGCCCCTGGTATGCTCCTGCACTGGAGAGACTGAGCAGAGCTGGACAACTTTAGTTCCCTGACCATTCTTTTTCTGCTCTCTGGATAGGTGACTCTTCTGGCTAGCTTTTGTTCTCCCACTGATCTCCAAATCTCAGTAGACTACCCATACTGTCAGCATCTTGGCTCTGAGTGCCACTAAGGCTTATTAGAGCCACAAGGCAGATATTTTCTTGCACATCCATTATTTTTCATTTCTTAGTACTTAATTGAGCCTGCCTTTTCAATCATCCACTATGAGATATGCCTGCAACATTTCACTGTCTCTGTTTGTGTATCCTGAATAGTTTTCTGCCACTTCACTGTTCTGTGCTGTACAAGGTATCAAGCTTCATTACAGCAGTGTTCCCCTCGTCAGTGATCCACTGATTAGTGATCCACTCTTACATAACACCCTTCTAGTACTGAAGTTGGTTTAAGCTATATATATGTGTCTTAATCTTATAGCTAGTAGTTAGCAGCTTTGTATTTTGCATAAAAAAACTATGGTCCTAGTGATATGTTACTTCCAAATGATCTCACTATTCTAAAGCTTCCTTCGCTGACCGTCAGAAAGTAGTTCCGACTTTCAGAAGTTGTGCTGACAACATGACATTTCTGGAGTGTTCTAAAAAAACATCTAGATGATTTTATAGAGATATTTTAGCACCAAAATAGACAGAAATCTGATTCTCTCTCCTTGTTTTAACCTTTTTTGTCTTGAAAGTTTACCTGTTCTCGAAACAAAAACTCTGACTTAGTCCTTAGTACAGCTTAGGAGTGGTACTGTTGTCCTTATGGTTTGGTAACAACACATCACCACAGAGAGCCAGGAGCCTCTCAAGGCCTCCAGAGGGAGATCCTGTCCACCTAAATGAGACGTGTAACCTTCAGCAGACATGATCTTTTAGAAATCTTCAGCATCTCCTACCTCTCTCCGCAGTCTCTGTAACAAACATAAATATTTTAGAAGGACTGTTTTATCATGTGTCTAAAATTAGGTCCTTAAGAAAAACATGGTGGTTAGCTGTAATTTTATGTGATTTTTGGGAGCCATGTACTGGTTGCCTGAAAGTGCTTCTAGTCACCATAACTGCTCAAAGTGAAAAAAAGACCCCTTGAACACATTTGCCATTCAATCTGAAAAGTGAGAAGACTTGTGCCTGTGTTTTCTGTGATCTTAAAGGGGTTATTTCATAGCTCATAATATTAAAAAAATGCCACTGATTCCTTTTTCCCTTTTCCAATCTGTATTGAGTCATCAGAGTATGCTGGTATTTAAGTCTGATTTTGCAGGGGAAAAGTTTGGAAGCTTCTTTACAAAAAAGCTATTTAGAATAAAGCTTGCAAAACAAAGAGTGTAAACAATAGGTAAGTTGGATTTGGGAGATAACTAGCTATCCAGGGCACTTTGTCTGTACAGAGCTCTTAAACTAATCTCCAAATGGCAGGCTTTGGCTACTGTGACTTGATTTTTTTTTTTTTTTTTAAGCACACAAATAAACCCCCAAAGTTTCCAATTTCTTCAAAAGACTTCCACTTTCCCTGTATATCCTCAGTCTTCCCTGTGCATCTTCTGTTTTATAACTTTTTTTCCACCGGGGCTGCTGAAATTGTCTGCACTTTAGACCCCAGAGCCGAGAAAGGCACGTCTGGTTGGGAAGATACCATATTCCGTGGGAAGCAGGGGTGAGGCTGCCTGGGCGGAGAGGAAAAGGCGGGGGAAGGGTGAGGGGTTGTATTCTTGACCTTAGGTAGCTGGTGCTGAGAGGTAGCGCATTGTGTGGGAGCACAGACAGAGCTGGAGCTCGTGGATGGGAAGGAGGGAGCAAGGAGGAGGGAGGAGGAAGCTGGGACAGCGAGGGGGGAGGAGGAGGAGAGAGCAGCATCTCTATCTTTCTTTGCAGACCACGCTGCTAAAGAGCGAGGGGAGGCTCATGCTTCCCTAATATCCATCACTCCCTGCTTCCAGCGTGGTCGCAGACAGAGCAACAAAGAGGGTCTCAGAGGTAAGATCCGTGCAACTTACAAAGCTGCAGCTTCTGCCAAAATAAGGAGAAGCAGCAGCAACAATAGAGAGAAAAGATTATCAGCACCTGGGAATGCTCAGAGACGGTAGGGGGGTAAGTGGAAGCGCAGGTCTCCTGAAGGTTAGGGAAGTGTTAGTCCCAGCAGCAACAGGAAGGGAGTAAGAGGGAGCAGAGCAGGTCCGAGGGAATCAGGATACCAAGCAGGAATATTTAGCTGCAGGCAGTTTGTGTCCCAACTGCCTGTGTAGGAAGAGAATAGGGTAGCAGCATAGCAAATACATGGATGAGAGTTATGAGAGTTAACAAAGGATACAAATGGTTTATTTACCCAAAATGCAGTTTTGGAGTGAACAAAACAATTCATTACTTTATGTCAGGAAAAAAAAAATGCAAAGCAAAGCTAAAAGTCTGCATATAATTTTGACATCTTTTTACTTGAAAGTTTGATTTTTCATTTTAGGACAATGGTTCGGTTCAAAAATGCAGTTAATAGCGACAAGAAAAAAAAGCAAAATTCCCCAAATAATGGTGTTTTAAAAGTCAAACAAAATAGGCTGTTTGACAGTTATTTTAAGAAAATATTTGTGAAACCAAAACAAGGTATGGTGTTTGACCTGAGCAATACTGTTTCATTTCATTTAGGAAAAAACCAAACCACAGTTTTGTACTCGCCTGAAATGAAATTTCTAGTTATGTGTAATTCATCCACTCAAACTGAAAAGTCAGCAATTTGGTTGAGTGTATTTATAAAGTGAAATGCTTATTTTTAGTTTTGGATGCTGGGAGCTTAGATGAAGGAGACAGAAACTATAGCATCTGTACAGTGCAGAAATTGATGTTTGCTTTTTACTTATGCTTTGTCGCATTGACTTGACTTTTTGAGATATGGGCTACATTGGTTTTGATCTAATACTTCATAAGCCTTTCTGAAAATTATTAACTAATAAAAGTTATTGTGTCAGTGTTCATTGTTAAACATGTTGAACCACCTACAGAGAAATTAACAGTGGTTTGTATGTCTTATGAATGAGAGTCTTTAGGACCTATTGTTTTTTTTTTTTTTTTTTTTTTTTTGCTATGAAACGTAGAATCATTCTCCGAAGCTGGACATTCTGGAATATTTGTGCTTAATTGGAAGTTTCTGTGTTTTCATCTCAACATTGGGTAATTAAAATAGCTGTAGTGAGTTGATTTGATGTGTGAGGAAGTTGGAACCACCTCTCCGGTGCATTGGGAACTTGAAGGTGGTAGACCTGAGTTTGATTTGCTTTCTCGTCAGTGTAAATTTACTGATACAAGTGTACATCAGATCAACATCAGGTTCTGTACTGGTCTACATTGCCTCATTTTTCTTGTAAAAGAGAGAAAAGCCACATCATAGCAATGGGACTTTTCTTCCACCAGGTTTTACAATGATCCTAATTGCTATTTCAGGTTTTATTTCAGTTATGGTAATATTATCCGACTACAAATAATAGTCTGACATCAGTCACCATGTCTGGTGTGGTAGTTGTTAGCTCTAGTTTGAAGTTTACTTCAGTTAGTAGAAAATTGGAGTTTTTATTACAAAAGAAAAAACAAAGTAACTTACTTTACTGTCAGCCCACCCCCTTGATTACACTTGCTTATACAACTAGTTTGGGTTGTTTGTTTGTTTTTTTGGATTTTTTTAAATCCATCTTTTGATTTGCTGACTTCAGGAATGACTGATACGTTGTTGAAATCTCTTTTTCTGTCTCATCCTTAATGTACAGCTGTTTAAGAAAACATTGAATCAATTGAGGCCTTAAAAGTGATGTTTTGTTTCCTTGTAAAACCTAAGTCTACTATGTACAAAAATGATTTTTTTGTTGTTGTTTTTTGGTTTTGCTTTTTTTTTTTTCGTTTGTTTGTTTGACTACCGTTTTGATTTTCTGTGGCTTCTGTTAAAGAAATGGCATGTTCTCACTTTGGAAAGTTTTAACTGTGTTAGATGCATAAAGAAACAGTAACAAAAGAAGCCTAACACAAATCTACCATTGCAGGTAAATTTCATTTGAAGCTAACATTCTTTTCTGCTTAGACAATAGTTAGCTATTGTTCTCTTAAAACAACTTTCCATGAATTGTATTGTTCTTGAAGTTTTTAAGGGCTGGATGCAAAGCTCCCTGAAGTCAGGAAGAGACATTCCATAGACTTCAAATGGCTTTGGATCAGGCCTGTCATGAGAGATTAGCTCCTGACAGAAGATGTAATAAGCACAAGCCCAGAAAGGAATGATTTAGGGATGGAGTTTCACTTAGCCTGTGATCATCATTGCTTTGTGAATATCTGTTAGGCACAATGTTTTTATTTTCTGTTAAAAGTGTCTGTATTCCTTGATACTGGGAATATACGGTTGTGCAGAAAATTTTTTCTCACATATGCCTCGAGTCTATTATCTATTTGTGTGTGTATTTAAATACCTTGTTAAGGTAGTCTGTCTTTGGATATAAGAGCTCCGAATCGCTCAGATGAGATTTTGTGGTATTCAATAAAACTAAGCATAATGTGCACAAAGTTAAGGAAAGGGTTTTCAAATGTGAAATAGCAAGTTAAAAACAATGGTTTGAATTCTGTTTTTCATTGTTAAACCAAAAGAATATACTCTGCATAAGAAATTACTGGCTTCCATAGTTTCCCTTTTAGTAAAACAACGCCTGTCCCCAAAACCCAGAAGGGATTGCTGTATAAAATGTGAAAAGTGGCAAAGTCAGGCATTTGCAATTTTTCTGCATTTGTAACTTACAGAACTTGCACACTGTAAAAGTAACCATGAGAAAAACAGTATAGTTTTGTATAACAAAATAAAAAGAGGGCATTTTACAGCAGAGTTAAGTAAAGCGAAATTTGGATTAGGAAGTGATAAACTTTCAAATGTGATTCTTATTAATAAATGAAAGCCTGTGAGACTCCCAGACCCTCTAGTGATGCTAGGCATAGTTATCTTTAGGGGAAAATTGCCTTTGGTTCCTATTGATTGTGGTTTTTCTAATGAATACAAAGCCTGCACAGTGAATGATAAGTGATCTGCCACTCCTTTTTTTCACCTTCATGTAAAATAAAGCATTTACTTACTCTCAGCTGAGATCAGGCACAATCAGGGATTTATTTCATATGAGTAAAAGCTACATGAGGGGCATAAAAGGCTAGTGTAACTAAAACAAAGCAAAATCTACATGCCAACATCCCTACTTACAGAAAAACGTGCCTTCATTCATTTATTCCACATGTGGATAGGGACAGCATTGCTTCTTGAATTACGGCTGAATATTTCTTAGCTTTTTTCCCACTTACACTATGGTTAATGATTCAGTCAGTCTGGAAATCTGATTAAATCTTCAAAACTTCTTTTAGACAGACTGTAGCAGGAAATACTATAATTTACTAATGAAATTCAGATGAATCACTTATGCTCATTTTATAGATATTTGTAGCTGTGCCTGTATAATTACACCTAAGAATTCCAAAGATTGTTGGTTTGTTTTCAGTTTGCCTTCATTTGCCATTATCCATGTGTTACCTTTCATGCTTAAATGTTTATGTGAGGAATAAAGGAAGTCTAAGAAGTAACATTGCCAGTGGTGTATCCCTGAAGAAATAGTAAAAGAAAATTTCCATTTAGACATTTTATACTATAGGAAAAATGCTGTAATATAAATACCAATTGAGTGTTAGATGAAGAAAATGTCTTTTTTCCAGTTAAGCAGCACATCAGTACTTCATGTACTAAAAGCAATCTGTAATTATGTTAATGGCATATTTATATAATTATGCAGTAGATAAAAATTATTTGTAGGAAGTTTATTAACATCACAGGAAAGAAGATATGTAGTAAAACCATAAAATCATAGGATATCTCAATTTGGAAGTCACCATACAGATCATCAGGTCCAACTCCCGGCTCCTTGCAGGACTACCTAAAGCTAAACTATATGACTGTCGTCCAGACACTTCTTGAACTTTGTCAGGCTTGGTGCTGTGACCCTGTGCCAGTGTCCAACCGTCCTCTCAGTGAAGAACCTTTTCGTAATGTCCAACATGATGCCATCTTTCCCTGATTCACCTTCATTCCATTCCCTCCTGACCTCTCACTGGTCACCAGAGATTGGCATCTCCAACTCTGCTGTGCACTCTGAGGAGGCTGTGTACTACCATGACATTCCCCTCAGTCTTCTCCAGGCTGAACAAACCAAGTGACCTCAGCCACTCCTCCAAAGTCTTGCCTCTGAGACCATCTTGTCACCCTTCTCTGGACAGACTCTAATAGTTTGATGTCCTTCTTAAGTTGAAGCATCCAAAATTGCACACGGCATTCGAGATGGGGCTGCACTAATGCAGTGCACAGAGGGACAATCACTGCCCTCAACAGGCTTGCTGTGGTTGGTGATGCTGTGCCTCAGAGGACGTGGTTGGCCCTTTGGGCTGCCAAAGCACACTCAGAGTCACATTTCCACTAATCCAAACCTCAGATCTCGTTCGGTGGGGTTGCTCTCCAGCCTCTCATCTCCCAGTTTGTACATATAAACAGGATTGCCCAATCCTAGTTTGAGAATCCAGCACTTGGCTCTTGTTAAATTTCCTTTGGCTGGTGATAGGGCTGCTCTCTAATTTATGCAGGTCTCTCTCTGTATAAGGACTCTCGACCCTTGATTAAGTCCACAGCTCCTCCTAAGTTTTTCAGCAAACTTACTCCTGTGTTGGGATAATTTGGAAAAATATTAAAGAACATTGGCCCTAAAACTGAGCCTTGTGGAACCCCATGGGTGACTAGCTGCAAGCCTGATGACACCCCGTGTCATTCTTTGAGCCCTCATCTTGTCATCTTACAAAAAGATGTCATCTTACAAGAATCTTCTTGAAAAGTTTGTCTTCAAAATGACAGAGACTTTTGTTCTGTATGAAATAGAAGTTATGTAACTGTCTTGAGCATCTTTGAAGTGTCAACTGTGAATTTCACAGTATTGTAACTTAGAAAAGACAACCTACCTTTTTTCTCTGTGCCTAAGGCAGCAAAAAAATTAAGGAAGGCATGAAATGAACAGAACTATAACAACTTCTATTTTTCAAGTATCTCCTGTTTGCCTACACTAGTTCACTGATGAACGTTAGTACCAGTATGTTCCTATGGCGTCAACTTGAACTATACACTGTTTCTTTTACAATTTGTACATAAACAGGAGTTTACAGCCTAGATAGACAACATATGTTAGAAGTCGTGTAAATTACCCTGGTGTGACTGCCTGCATGCTATTTCATCTGCTCTGTCATAGCTACTCATGGCCAAAAGCTTTTGTCTTTGAGGCCTTAATAAAGGAGATTTTCAGTTATTTTGTACTAAAAAACTTCTGTCTTGCAAACTGCATTTCCAACTTCATGCTCTACGTTTCATTAATTCCTCTGCCATTTACTTCCTCTTCCATCAAACCTAATCATAACCTTATTTTCTTTTAGTGGGCTGGGTGGGTGCAAGTGGGGCTTTTTGGCCAGCTGTTAATTTCATGTACTGGTCTACAAGCAACTGTACACTGACAATCCTACATCTTCCAGTTTAACAGTAACTTGAGGAGGTTTAATATGGAAGGGAAAAGGACTCCTGTTCAGAGGAATAATAGGAGGAACAACTAGAAAATCAGGTAGTGTTGCTGTGTTCTGGGACGATGTGCTTAGCACTGGTGACAGAATAAAAGGGAAATACAGTCTTTTCCTTGGGATTATTAAGCAGATATCGGTTTGCTGATGCAAAAATTGGTCTTATTCATACCAGTTCAGGTATCTGTATTAATGAATTTCTTTAGTTAATGGACCTGCTATTCTTTAATGGACTTATCTTTGCTCCATCACTGATTACTCCTTTTTTCTGATATGCTTCTGCCATATGTTTCTATAGCTTAATTCACATGTTTTGTATGATCTAGAATATTTCTTCATCTGATGAATTTTGTGCTCCCATCCATCTGAGTCATGAAGCCATAACATCACTATCTGTATGGATGTTTTTGTAGGGAGGCTAAATCTATCTAATGGGCTGCCTTACCATGTAGGGAAGCCAATGATTCCAGGTACTGTGCATATCAAAGCAGATACATGTCTTTATTTGCAGTTTGGTTGATTAATAGAGCGCTTAGAAAATTACATTTTCCAGCTATAATGCAAGTCTTCTACTGAATTTCACATTGCATATTTTATAGAATACATGTGCTTAATAAAGATCTAGATAATGACTTTGAAATACCCTGAAAAGGAAAATGGTTCATTCTACTTATGCATTTCTAGCATTTAATTATTACTGTTCCTTAAAGGATCCCTACAACCTCAAAAGGTCAGGTTACATTTTTCAGTTAAATTGCTAACGTGTAAATCTCAGGCAGTGATTGTGTGTAGTCTTCTATAGATTTTAGTATATCTTTCCTTGTGTATGTGTCTTCTTTTATGCAGTGAAGTTTCCCAATATGTTCTGATATTTTTTTTTTTTTTTTCCTTTCTCTTATGCAGCCAGCATTTCATATGCATATGGGAAAAGCAAAGGCAGCTGAGGGATCCAGTTGGGAGTATCAGTTGGTATGAAAAAGAGTGCAGCAAATGGGGCAGGTGACTAGGCTTGAGTTCATTCCCAGGTTTCAGCCCACTGATGATGTTCACTGTGTGAATAGTGTTCTCTCTTGGGTTCTCTTTTGCAGAAATTCAATGATTTCCCTCTGAGGCAAAACTTAAGTATTGTTCTGGAGCTAATTTATTTCAAAGACTGCTCCCACTAGGCAAAGTGGGTGACACAATTACTTGTGGCTTTCCTAATCCCACACCATTTTCTAATACTGTTGAAGTAGGTCTCTTCCCCTGTGTGTAATGTGATGCAACACCCCCATTCGTGTATCACATGCTTTTAGTACCATGCCAAAAAATGCTGCTCTGATAAAAGCATCAATACAGCCTGCATAATAATGAAATTAAACTGACTGGGGGAAAGACCACACACAAATAGTTATATCAGGGCCATGGAGGCCCAGCTGAGGCCCAGAGATACTTTGGCCCAGCACCAGGTGATGTGAACAAGGTCCTGCAGTGTGAATGCAGGCAATTCTCCAGTCCTGGACATAAAGGCCTGGCATCTCTTCCTGGGCTTGATGCTTTTAGCAGTAGAGGTGTAAGGTCATGCTGACAGGTCAGTCTGGGTGTAAAGTAATGGTGTGCAGGATGGCAGCAAGAAAACAAAGCTTTATGGATGGTGCTATTCTCATTTTGAATTAGCTATGCTACTTCACCGTCTTTCCACTCCTAGGTGGCATTGCTTTTGCATGTAATTTAGTTTCTTTGGCACTGTGTTCATTTCCTAAAGAAAAAAGGCTATGTTGAATTCAAGTTGGATCTTACTCATTTGGAATGATCCCTTTAAACTTTGCAAATGAGATCTTAAAATACAACGAAAGCTTTCTGAGGTTTGGTTGGTTTTTTCCCATTGTGTACTTCTGTGGGTCCAGGATGAAATAAATTTTTCTTTTTAAGGTGCAATTTTTCATATATACAATTAGAAATTACTTTCATAGTTGTATTTGTTAGGTTACATGGTAAGAGTCTGGAAATTCCTAAAGATGCCGTCACAATGTTGAAAGAATAGTCTGACAAACAGCAGGACTGCAAAGGAATAATCTGTTCAATCTTGTATCTTTTACTTACATCAGAATTAAGTGTAACTGCAGCCACAGAATTTGCCAACAACTCAGGGCTGTGTGTAAATGCACGCACAGGAAAAGCTGGTGTGTTTTACTAAGGCTTTATTCACACATCCTCTTTTGACTGCAGCTGTGCTGGCTGAGATGGTTCCTGCGCCTACTAACTCCTTATTGCACTTTTGCCAGAGAGGTGTCTGTGCCAGCTGAGCTGCTCCTGTGCGTGGCTCCTAGTCTGTTCTGCTTGTAATGAATAGGGTTGGTGATGATCTATTACTGTAACAGTGTTAACTTTTTTTACTAAATAGGAAAAGAAAATAAAAGAGATTGCTTACAAGGAAAACAATGTAGGTAAAACTGTCAGGGCAGTAATTTCCAACATCAAAGCACTAATGAGCCCCTATAAAATAGATTATAATCTTTCAGTGTGCACCGCCAGAACTGGAAGATTTGTCAATGGCCTTGTGTGCATTTAATTTATACCACTGATTTTTCAGTATTTTCCTCTTGCTATATAGGTATGTATAGGTTTGTATATATATTGCCTGTTCACAGGTAGTTTGTGTTATCCATAATCAGGATTCAGTTAAATGAAAATATTTATAGACTTGGGGTTCACTAGGTTTCCCCCTCCTGTTTTAACTTTCTTTGTTTCACATTCTTGATGGAGCTTCTCTGAGGGCTCTGTACTGATTCAGAATCAGGCCCCCTATCCTGTTTAAGCACATGCAATTTATTTTTAAAATAACGATATTAAACATTGAACATAAATCCTCAGGATCCATCACTGAACAGAAATCCTCAGGGTGTGGTTTAATTCAAAACCCACCAAAACCAGAAAGGTCAATTCAAATAACCTTTTTAAGGCCAGCCCTTATGTGGCTATCATCAGCATTTTGTCTGAGAACTCTATGAGTTCTAAAATTAAAAAAAAAAAACAACCCTCTTTTTCCCCTCTACACCTTTTCTTTTCTTGCTGGTATATGCCTTATCTTTCTGTGGTAGTAAACTAATATAGAGGAGGAGAGAGTTCCTAAAGATGTCAAGATTCTTGGCCATTTGAATCCCACACCATTCCTTTTGTGATTTCAGTTTCATTCTTTTCTGACAGACATTAAAGCAAATAAACGTTGACTGAGCTGAGTAGATAATATTAGATGATTTAGAACTGGCTTTAAAACAAGCATTATAAATCCCACTGTTTGCATTATAAATGATGAATAGTTTTATTTTTAAAATATTGACATTTATCTGTTATCCTTTATCTGTTGCATTAACACTGGTACATCATTGACTTTTAAATTAGGAGGAATATTGTCAGTGTAGAAAAAATGTTATCGATGCCAGTTTAAAAAACAAAATCAATGCAAAGCAATTAACCACTTGGGCATAGTTTATTAAACTAAAGTTAGTTTAGAAGATTGTATACTGTAAAATCCATCAAATTTTGGACCAGACTTTGTCCTCATATCGAGCCGTAGAACTTAATGGCAGGATAATATTTTAGCAGTGTGCTACAAAAAATGTTGTCAAAGCACAGGAGATCGAATATAGACATAAGTTTGGCTAAACTCTAAATTTGTTCATACATATGAATTGTCAGTAGGTTGGTCTTGTTAAAAGTTATTACTTGTATATGTGATTTCACTTATCTCGAGTGGGTTTTCAGCAGAACCTCCCATAATAATGAAGGGGAGAAGGGTGTTTCTCTAGGTGTTTGCCTGACTTCCAGTGTTTTGGCTGGATGTGTATTATTTCTGTTTGACCATTTTGTTCAATTTCAATCCCTCGGAAAGGTGGGAATGAAACTGTTTAAAAGCACTCATAATTACTGGTAGTTTTGTGGAAAATTATTCTCTAAATATTCTAGAAAATGGGAAGTCTGATCCAATTATCAATCATAAGGTGTGTAGAGAGCAAAAGAGCTTGAAAAATGTTAAAATCGCATTTCTTTTTAAAATATGAATGTATAGCAGTTGATATCACTCCTTAACATACAGCATGCACATCATTTAAAATGTGCAAGTTTATTGAGTGAAGTTATGTCAGCAAGCAACATCTACATATTAAAAGTAGAATTCTGCATGACACTGACTAGCTAGAAATACTGTGGGTACATGTGCACAATCAAGGCACCATGATGGCATCATCAAGGCATTTTAGACAGAGTGGTTGGCTTTTAGAAGGCAGATGTTTGAGAGTGGTTTGAAAACCAGAAAGTGAAAGTTTTTTTTCTTGTTGACACTTTTCCTTCTACTTTCTTTGTAAAATTATCTTAGTGTTCCCACAGGTACATTAGGAGACGAAACAATTATGGAAAGCAAAATAAATCCTTAGTTTATTGGCTAAATTTGGAAAGAATCTTTTGACATTTCTGACCATCCTTCAAATAAGGATGTCAGAGTGCAGAGGTCAGGGTATAGAAGCCTTGGGATATCAAAAGGTGGTGAGAAGAATGGCTGGGATTTCCAGCAGCCTAAGAGTACTCTTTTGTCTCTGGTGGTCACTTGTCGAGGATGATGCCTGTGGACATCAAAGAAATGTCTAAACAGTGTTATCAAGGCCTGTCCTTTGCCCCCTGCCATGTAATGGGCCTCTTTTCAGGAAAACATTGGGAAAGCTGAGAAAGCAAGTTGTCCTATCGTAGTGCTATTAATTCAGCAAGAAAGCAGATCAATAACATTTGCACTAACCAGTAAAACAATTGGTTAGTTTCTAAAAATGCAGATTAGTCAAGCCTATAAATTAAACACTGCTCATCCAAAAATCAATTTTAATGTTTTTTTCATAATGTATATGTAATGAGACCTTAGTTTCAAATAATTCCTTTTTTGCCTTCTTGGACATATTATGGAGAACTGGTCTGAGAAAATGAAACAAAACTCCCTACCTTTCTTTAACACTTGCACAGAAGTTAGGTTTGTGGGGTGTTTTTGTTTGGTTGATTTTCTTAATGTGTTATATGTACTGAGGTATTTTTAAAGACAAAAAGGACCCAATATTTCATGCAATTCATGCTGAAGATATTGACTTTGATGCCTGGAAGAGTTATGCCATAAATTTCAAGATAATATATTTCAAATCCATTCACCCCCTTAGTACACTGGTGAAGGAACAGCTACTGCAAGCTGTTTGTGCTAAATGCAATAAAATGTTATTAAAAAAAAAAATGCTGTTTGCTTCTTGTCAATTTGGATTTCTTTGTAGAGATCAGAGCTCTTTAAACCCTCAGTTTTGCAAAGAGATATTGTAAATTCTAGTGGTGAACAGCTTGGGTAGTAATCTGGTCCCAAGCCATGTAAAAGCTTATTAAGCCTAAACCAGGGACCAACAGAGAGGAAGGCAGCCTAGAAATGGGTCTGTGCTGGTGATTCCTGTGAACCAAACTCTGGGGTTTTTTAGCTGATTTAGAGCCAATGATAGTTTCTGTGTCATTATGCAGTGCTGCTGCCATTCTTGAACTAAGTAGAGACAACATAAAAACCATTCTTTGCAGGACTGAGGGCTCAGTACAATTTCTGGCTATGGATCAGTCTCTAGGAATATTTGATAAACCCAGCTTTTAGGATTCGCTGCTCACATTTTGCTTAGAGTATATTATTAATCAGAATATACTTGAAATCTTTACTAAAATTAGACCACATGAATACACATAATTGCATTATTGTCATAAGGAAACTACATGAATTCAATATGAAGATACTTAAGCCAAATGGTAATGTAAGTATTAAAAATAAACCTGTGGTTTTATTGATAACACTCTTAAACAGAGGAAATCAGAGCTGGGATTTTTCATCATGTGGTTATATGACATCTTTAAATATAGCTACAAGTGTAAATGTATTTTTGAAAGTACAATGTATTTTTGAAAGTCTGAAATGAAACTGTTTAAGGAGCATGTGTTTCTCTACCATATTTAATTTTACTCTAATTTAGGACTGAAGAGAAAACTATGATATAAACCCATGGGTTAAGTTTAACTGGGAGAACATGAATAATAATATCACTGTTGCTACACTAAAGTTTATAACAAGTAACAGATGTGCTGGGATAATAATTTTTTTATTTGGATGGATATTGCACTTGAAAACTGTCATTTGGAGCTGCTAGATGCCACATCATTACTACCTTCCTGCACTCTCATCTAGTAAAGAAGATGAAGAGCTACAGATTTGCTTGCATACTTGAGTGACCTCAGAGGGGCTACATGGTTGTATTCATTTTCCTTGCACTCTGAGAGTCCAAATGCTTTTCACTTTCAAAGTATGGCTCTTGAACACTGATACTATGTATTCCAAAGTTAATATAAATTGTAATTGACCATATAATGCTACTTCTAGAAAAAAACATGGAAAAAAAGTATTTCATCTCCTATAGTATTTTAACCTTTTTCTTGCTACACCTGTGTTTTTTCTTGTCATAATTGCATCCTGATTTTTGAACTTCTCTGTCCCTAACTTTTCACAAGAGAATATTTTTAATGAGTGAAGAACATCCTTCTCTGTTAATTGGAGAGATATGGATTTGATGGATGGAGTGTTCAATGCATGAGACTTTAGCAGGGTTTGCTGTGATAGGACAAGGGGTAATGGTTTTAAGAAAAGAGGTTAGATTAAGATTAGATATAAGGAAAGTATTTTAATATGATGGAAGTGGTAAAACAGTGCCATGAGTTGCCCAGAGAAGTGGTAGGTGCCTGTCCCTGGAAATATTCTGGGGGAGTTTCAATGGTACTGTAAGTGACATGGTCAGGTTGAAGATATCCCTGGTCATGGCAGGGAGGCTGGACTAGATGACCTTTAAAGGTTGCTTCCAAGCCAAAACATTCTGTGATTCCATGATTCAATGTTTTTTCTCATAAAAGCAGGGTAGCCAGTGGAATTATCATGCAACGGAACTGAAATGAAGAAATGGCTTACTGTTATTACTGCTTCTCTTCTGGCTTGTTGTTGTTGTTTTTGATATGGTATAATTAGATTAAATAGTTAAACTTGAATTTTACAGTAATTTCTGAAGAAGTGATCTCGTATGGTATTTAGCAAGTTTTTTATCTAATAGTCTTTCAGAAGAGAGTTTTGATAGTGGATATCTAGAGATGTATTGATTATTAATATCTTTAAATTCTGTCACAATTTTATCAGAAAGAATTATATGGGAAACCTGTTACATACATGGGAGAATGCACAAGAATTTGTGTAATATGAAAAAAAGTGAGAAGCAAATGATGCTAGATAACACAGGTTTCATGTTCAGAGAAGTTGCAGGCTAAGTTCAGATGACACTTTGCAACAAATTCTATCAGCTCCCCTACGAAATGAGTCTCCCACCTTTAATTTCTCTATTTTAAATTAAGGCTCGTTACTGCTTAGGTCTTCTCTTTAATGTGTGCTGAATCTCATGTCTAGTCTGAATTGCCTCAGAAAATGAAGAGCAAGCACTGTACAGTCAGTGCTCATTGATACTGCACAATGATGGGACAGACTAAGAGAGAAGATATAAAAACAACTTAAAATATATAAACTAATAAGGATACACATAAAAAATGTGAACCTGTTTGTGAAGAGAATGGGAATAGCCTAAAGAAATTTGCTGCTGAGTGGTGTGAACAGCGTCACCTTCAATAGTGTTGTGTGTAACCAAAGGCAGGGAGCAAACATAAGGCTTGAATCATAGTTTGGACAATCTACCCACAGAAAATCAGGAGCTGATGTAGAAGCTGTACTATTATAATGACTCAAATATTCAACTTGCTCGTGTATTTACTTAATCTATGAAGTTTAAAGGTAAAGAAAATGATGTCTCTTCTCATTACATGGCTATATGTAGCTTCAATACCATTATAGTGTCTATAGTTTTGCAACCTCTCAAAATGCAACCTCTTAATCTTTTTAACAATGATAATTTTAAAGCCTAGTGGTGTCCAAGTGTCAGTATTCATTGTTTTATTGCTGAACATTCCAGTTCTTGGAAAGGAGAGGTAGGTGGAAGTGGAGTGTGTATATCACTTTTTGGGAGGGCATTGAGAATAAAATATTTTTAAAAGACAGTGAATAGAAAAGACGTCAGAGAAAGTAGGATGAAGAAGGGAAAACTGTGATCAAGGTGCACATGGACTTGAGGGCAGAGCCTCAAAAACTAAGTAAGATGGTTTGTGGTGACCCTGCACTGAAACTTCCAGTGAGAGTGCTTCCTGGTAGAGTTTTGGCCTGTGGCAGTCAATAGTCCTCCAGGCAGTGCTTGGGCTGGGAATAGCATGCACCAGGGACTGTTCCCAGAGCACATGGACCTCACATCCTGTCCCAGCAGCTTTTCCCCACCAAAGCATTTTCTCAGCCATTCAGTTCCATGCTGGGAAAGCATCACTATGATGACGTGCAACACAGCCCTGGCATTGATCAAAATTCTGACTCAAACCACGATTAATATGCCCACAAAGCCATAGGGCACTACATGTATTCAAGGGAGTGGGCATGATTGTGCCACAGAACAATCAGTGACCTGGTTTTATTTAACAATATAGACATGGCAAAGAAGCAACATTCCCTGTTTGGATGTAGTTGATAAATGGGTGGGGTTCCTGAGATGCTGCAATCTCACCTGAGTGGGAGTGCCTGCCTTGTTGAGTGGTGCTAATGGCAGGGGCTTCATCTCTATGTGCCTTCCAATAACTCGTTTCTCTTGAGTCTGAGGACTAGGGATGTTGAATGTGACATACAGAGAAGTGACTAATAGCAATAAGTAAGTTATATTACTGCATAAGGGACGTATTTTGTGTTTGCCTTTTATGCAAAATGCTTGTGAGGTCATGCAAGGAGAGTGATGAATGTCAATTGATGAAGGAAACTACAGTATAAGCAAGTGTTGTATTATGCATTGATAACTGAGCCTCAGCCTGAGAACAGATAAGACTCTGTGTGTATGTGTAGGTATTAATAGGTATGTATGCACAGGTAGTAGTACCTAACCACCTGATCTATTTTTATCCATCACTGGGATATAGCTATTGCTTAAAAAGAGCTTTTTAATAGCATACTGGGACACTGTTGTGTGAAAAAAAAAAACCTAAGTGATATGTAGAATTTACTGGAAGGAAGCAAAGCTTCAAACCTGCTTATAAAGTTAAAACCTATTCAATCAGAGAAAGTTCTATAAAGCTCTGCTTTGGTAAAGGATATCACCTTAATGGGAAGATGCTATTCATATAGTATATAGACTGGTAATTGAATGCAGGAGATGATGAGGCCAAGATAATAATGTACAGTTTCTAAGTCCATAATGTCAGAAGGCATCAGTCAGAGTGTTAGAGCAACTTAGATGACAGAATTCTAGAAGAGGTAGGGTTATTTTCTGTGAACCAGTTATAATTGCTTTTTCTTCTTCAGAGTTTTTGACACAGGAGACAATGAAGAAGGGCAGTATTTCTATCTGAAAGTGACCTGGGCCCCCTATGGGCTTGACTCCTACTTTTCTTTAGGCAGAGATGATGTTTCTGAGTCTAAGACAGCTTATAGACAAGCAACAGTTACAATTATTCCTCAGTAATTTTTCACATGTTTCCCTGCATAGGATAAATTCTTGAGAATTCTTCATTTATAGTTCATCCAATATTCTGTCATAGAGGTAATGTTTAGGTACCTTTAATATAATGTTTTTCTTTATTCTTTAGGCAGGTGAACTACTCAGAATCAAAGACAATTGTCACTTTCAGTTTTTATTAGAAGTTTAAATTTGTTTCCTGCTGATTTTGTGCTAACAGTTCTGAATGCATCTTCATGCTTTCAAATTATACCATAAGTTGCGATATTTTTCTGAAATAGCCTTTACCAAATGTCTAGAAAAAAGACTCCTTTATATGAAATGATTACTGCTATTGGACAAATGATATATGTGTGTAAAATATACTGGATGCATAATTATAAGGGAAAATAGATGCTGGCAGTTGTGTAAGAGTCACCTGTTAAAGGCAAGACATTTGCTGTTACATAAAAGCTTTTTCCTAGCATGTCAATTGGTGCAGTCTGTCCAGCTGTGGTGTTTCAGACATACCATTTTGTACTGTTCCTGCTGTCTGTTTACAGTGCTGTTCCAGTCTTTCTTTCAGTCACACGAGCTCTGTTCTTTTAAATCCTTCTGAATCATGAGAGACTGTTCTCTGCTGCAGGGACAACATACAATGGGTTATACTCAAATGTGAGAGCAATGCTCAGCATTTTTGAAAAATGTGGTACACTATCAACCAACTGAAATAATACTATGTGTGATTTGTACTGCTTTTTAAAATAGATCTATTGCTTTTTATTGCCTTTCCTACTAATACTTCACGTGTATGTGTCGCAGAACATGCAATTGTGATTTCAAAAAAGAACAAGACAAAATGTCAAACAAGGCAAAAATGTCATAATGACAGTGTTTCCCCTCCAGCTTCTTTTCTGTAGTATGAGGTGTCAAAAATAGTAAAGATTTTAAGATTGCTTTTAGCATAACATCAGAAATCACACATCTGTCAAACTGAGTCCTAATTTTGTTGAAAAATTTATCATTCTGGCAGACTTGGGTCCAGAATGGTTTTTTGAGAAATACTGAGGATAAAAGAGCAAACATTATACTTAATTATGTAATTTTATAATAAATACTTGCTTTTAAAAAATTTTACTACTTTTTTCCAAAGGTCAGCAGCTGCATACATAGTTGCTATGCTATTGCAGCACCACATTTTGGTTGTGCAGAATGCTAAACTAAAGTAGATTTTGTAGGACCTTTGCCTTTGCAATTTGATACTCAGTATTCTTTTTAAAGTGAAGTTTTGAGGCCTTGGAAACTGCACTAAATTTTATATGGTGGTAGCATAATGGAAGTATTTTCACATTGTTTGTAGTATGTTCACAGTAGGTAACTTTAATGTATTCAGTTGAAAAGCGCAATTATGTTAATATATGAGAAAATGATGAAAATTCATCTCTTTGTATTTTTTGCTTGGTGTGAATTGATAGACTAAACTTGTTTAAATGGCTATGCTGTTTTGAATTAGGTGTAAAAAAACTTACAGTAATGATGAATTGATTCTCAAGAACAGAATGAGAAAAAGGATCCAAAGTTTGCAAAATAGTGTCTATAGCTCCTCCAAATAACTGCCTCTTTTTTTGTGTGTAATTAAAAAAACAGAGGCAGCTGAATTCCCAGTCTTTAATACTATTTTTTCTATTTGCAAATACTAGGTCTGTTTTGATTTTTTTTTTTTTTAATGTTAGAAAAATCCCTTCATACGAGTTCCTCTTCCAGCTTTCTTGTAAAGCCCCTTTAGGCACTGGAAAGTGTTCTAAGGTTTCTCCAGAGCCTTCTCTTCTCCTGGGCTGAAAAACCCAAACTCTCCCAGCCTGTCTCCATAGCAGAGGTGCTCCATCCTTCTGGTCGTCTTTGTGACCTCTTCTGGACTCGTTCCAACCATGTCCTTTCTGTGCTGGGACCCCAGAGCTGATGCAGCACTGCAGGTGGGGTCTCACCAGAGCAGAGCAGAGGGGCAGAATCCCCTCTCTCATCTGCTGCCCACGCTGCTTTGGATGCAGCCCAGGACACGTTTGGCTTTCTGGGCTGCAAGGGCACATGGCTGGGTCATGTTGATTTTGATCTCTTATTGCAGATCAATTAAGGAGCAGTAGAGGAAGACAACAGGAGATGTGAAAACCTTATACTTTCTTTTTCCTTTTCTACAGCTTTTAATTATTCAAAAGGGACAGGGAATTTCTAGCATTATTTACCCAAATAAGGAAAAAAATCTACTGTTAATCAGAAAACTTACTTTGAAGATTATTTTTATGTGGCCATATAGTTAGGCTTTCCAAGTAGAATTACAGAAGTAAAAAAAAATAATTTATCTAAATTGCATGTATCTTCCAACATTTAAACTGAATAGTAAACACTTCATGAGCTGCATTCAGATCTGAGCTTTACCACAGTTTGACATTGATTGAAATTTTTGAACTCAGACTCTGAAAAGTATTTCGATAACATTACCTGGCATGGATTTCATTAGTAATTAGAGATTCAGATGCTCATAGAAGCAATGCTAATTTCACTTCAGACTGTAAATCTGAATGTAAGTCAGTAAAATAGAGGGAGAATATACCCTTACTTCCTTGTGGTTCTCTGAGGGTGATATTAAGTTATCACTGAAGTGTTCAGGAATTGTGATTCATAATCCATGATCTGAAAGAAGATAACCTGGAGATTGTGGTAGCTCTCAAAAGTAAGGTGGTGCAGTTTTTAAGTGAGATTGGAAACTATACTGTTGTGAGCATTCTCAATTAATGCATCCAATATACAGCACTAAGCTTTTTAGGATTATCAAGTGACCAGATGATAGAATTCTTAATACATATAAACCCAAGGTGAACTAAAGAGACTAAAACACTAATGGTTCATAGTAATTAAAGTCAGATGGTGGAATAGAAAGATGTGCTGTAGTACAACAGCTGTGTGTGTAATTGTACTGTGTTGTATTTGTTTGGCTTGCAAAGAGGGATATGTGTTCCTCTCTTGATGCACTGAATACATCAAAAGCCATCCATGGCTACACACAGACATGATTCCTTCCAAAGAATATTTGGAGCTTGGAAACATGCCAAAATGACAAAACATGGCAGTGAGTGGGAATGGTATGAGAATCTTGAATAGTTTGCAGTGGAATAGCACCCTTGCTGTCTCAGTAGTTGGAGATAGGCAGTGGGTAAACACAGGCATATCAAATCACACACACTGAGCACAGGATTTGTTGAATTACTTTCAGTTCACATTCTCAGCAGAATGTAATGTGCCTGTTCCTCAGGTATAAGATGGTGCCACATCTTGTCTCCTGACCCAGTGTACTGTACAGCATCCTCCATCACAAGGCTTGGCATACGAGGTCTTTCACAAAGCGCAGAAAGTTGAGAGTTCTTAAGTGCTGTTTTTCTGAGCACTCAAAGGGATGTTACTCAGCCTGGAGGTTCAGAGGCTTTTTTGCCCATATGACAATTGCTAGACATGAAGGAACACTCCAAAGAAAGTGTTTTGAACAGTTGGAGTTGTTAATAGCTACAGAAGTATTGGTCAGGCTGTAGCTTTTAAATTTTTAAAAAATGGTCTGTGAACATGCATTTAAGATTTTTACACAGGTACAGCATGACTGAATATATGGTGGATGCTTTTGTGCAGTGTGTGAGTAAAAATTAAATGTGGGTAAGACATGAAAGCAACAACAGTTTCAGTGACTGCTAAGAGTGATGAAGAAACAGCTGTGACATTCTGAAATAGTCCTGTTGTTCTGTGAAGAAAAGAAGAATTTTTCTGGCGTAGATTTTACCAGTTGTAAAACAATGTGTCTGATTAAGAATGCATTCTATTGAAAAGGTTTGGGAGGTTTGCTTAGGTATGATTCATTGTTGTTTGTTGCCATAATTAAGTCTGTTGCTTGCCTTAAGGTCAGCATGACCCTGTTCATTTTCATTTTTCAGTCTCTAGGGAAAGCAGGGCCTTATTCAACTAGTTGCAGAACTAAAGTTGAGTGCATAGTGCCTAGATGTAAACTCATGTGTACGCAGTGTAGGCAGTCAGGTGATGGGGAGCTAGAAGCAAACTGGAAGCTGAGTCATTTGACAATGTAGATGTTTCCATAGACATGCCAGTTTTTGACTTTGAGAATAGGATTTAGTTTGAGAGGGAGGATGTGATTCAGTGTCTTGTTTATGTGCTTCTTTTACCATTTGAGATTCCTCAGGTATCCTGCCTGGCATGCTATCCTACAGATGTTTGTGATACCTGTGCCACTGCCTCAGATACACTGGAGCATATCAAAGACCACTAAACACCTTTGTGTAAGCAACTGAATTGAGCCCCAAGACTCCTAAATATAGAGGTCGTCATGTAGCCAGCTACAGCTGCAGCTCCTTGTGGTCAGTGAAGCCAGTGTGGTCAATGGAGCCAGGGGAGGGAGTCAGCTCATGTTGAGTTAAATAAACACTGGCAGCTGGTCAGCTGAATCACTCTCTCAGATCTCTTGGTTTTATTGATTTTAATGGAAATGTCTGCCTAGTGAAACAGTAGATACCTGGAGTCTAATTCAGTTGCCTAAATATAAATGCCTGGTTTCATGGTTTACCCTCTTCGTTGGTTTGTCTGAGGTGTCCATAAAGGACTGGCACGCATGACAGAGGACTTGCCTCAGAACTCTGCTTCTTTGGACCAGCAGCCTGAATCCAGACAGGATTAACACCTCAAAGTTAGACAATGCTTGTGGTTAGGTAGCTGAATTGCAGTCTGTATTTCTAGATGATCTCCTTTTGTACATGTTCGAAGTAAAAGACTGAGCATGTTTCTTATGGAGGAGACAATCTGGGCTCCACATAAGTACCCTCCATACATACCAGTGTGTATGAATTTTTAGCTTATATAGATCAAATTTTATGTAAAATTTTATACACATTTCAATATTATTTCTGTATAGACGCAAAGGGCAGGTATGCCTACAACCATTTAAAAAACATTTTGAGAAGAAAAATAGTTGTCTTGCAATTAAACCAGTCATTTTGATTGGCAGGACCCTATTTTAGTTCTTTCATACACAGTCTGCATGCAGAATGCTTCAAATACTAAGTTCATGGGGTATTTTCAAGTAACGGTATCCATTTTTATCTACTAAAGCTGCTGGACAAATCAGTCATTTGGTCATAAATAACCTCTCATCTTGGGGAAAAAGCAGGGATTAAACTTTACAATCATATCTTAATTTTCTTTTCTGATTGCACAGGGGACCAACTATTTCCTCCTTCTGCCTTATAAATGCATGTCCTGGTAGATTGTTTTTATGACACCATTTATGATTTTTGTACTTTTATTTTAACCTGCGTTTTAGACTTTTGAAAATCTTGTAACCCTGAGGTCATAACCTCAAGTTATATGTGTGTTTCACTTTTATTCCAATGTTCTCAATCTGTGGAAAACATGCCTTGTAGAGTTCTGTAAAATAAAAGATCCTTTTCTTTAATGCCTAGGTTGTGTATTCTACATACCTTTTGTTGGGATAATTACATGATCAGCTTTTCCCTAACAACTGTTCTGTCAATTCATCATTTACATTACTGTCTCATTTCACACAGATTCACCAGCTCATTTCAGCAGGCAGAGCCCCTCTTTTCTGGCTGATGTTGTATCAGCAGCTGCATAATGACCAACTCTCACTGCTTCTGTATACAAGATCTCTTATACATAAACTCCATGCTCTTTGCCCATTCCTGGCATTCCTGCTCTGGCTTCTAATCAAACACAATAGGGCCCTTTGTGCTCTCTTGCCCTTTCTCCTCCTCTGGAACTTCTGCTCCATGCTTACATCCAAAGCAGGCAGGCTTCCTTTAGTTTCTGCATTCCATTACTGAATATCAGGTTAACATGTTCTTTAACATCTACCCTATGCTAATATTCTTTAAGATCGATGTGGTGTTTCCAGCCACAAACAAATTCAGAGACAGACACTGCAGCATCCTAGACTTCATTCTAGAAAACATCCTGGGCAGCATGTTAGAGAAATTTTACTCGTGAATGCACTACAGTTATGTGGCAAATATGTTTGGCTGGCATCAGTCAAGTTATACTTCTTTAAAATGTTAATTTTCTGACTTGTGTTTTTGTTGACCTGATAAGTTATTAAAAGTGACTCTTTCAAAAATCACCTCTCGTACACATGCATATGTATTTCTCGCAATGTTTATTTTCCTTCTGGATTTCTCCAGACTTTGGCTGTTGGTATAATCTTGCAAGTGCCAGTCTGGTCAAGTTAATATGTTGAAGATACATGGTTGTACAGTGCTGATATGAAACCAAACAGTCATTCCTGCATTTCTTAGCTGAATGATTTTGTACCCTACTTGAAATTGACATAGCTGAGTTCCCCCATATTTGGTGTTAAGTATAGAACATTTATAAAGCTTCTAGTTCACTTCCATAGTAACAGAAAAAAGATACCAGTCACTCTCCTAAATCATTACTTACTACTTTCTGTACAGTTTCTTTTTCACATTCACATACAGTGCTTTTATCTAAAATCTAAGAATAAAATTGACTAGACTAGAGTAGAGCCTGTCAGTTGAAAGAGACCTACAGTGATCATCCAGTACAACTGCCTGACTGCTTCAGGGCCAATCAAAAGTTAAAGCATGTGGAGTATATATGGAGAGCATACATTTTAAAAAAATTGTCAAATAAACAATGAAAACTTTCAATTAATATGAAAATTGTTTTCAGTGAAAGCACTAAATCACCGAAGTTCCCAACAGTTCTTCAGTAGGCTTTAAAATTCATTTTTTTCCCCTCTTGTGTTACATAAGAATCAGAAGGTGTATCTTTAAAATTTAAAAGTGTAATTTAAAACATTTTTATATAAAAAGATACTACTCTCACCACTCTCCCTAGCCATGTAATGGTATTTTCTTTTGCATATATTAATGGCCATATACTTTATGTATAGCTATTTGATCTAGCCAGACATGACCCTCCAAATATTACTAGTCTTCAGTTATATCAGCTGACACCAATGCCACTGAACAACAGAGGGGTATATACAATCAACAGTGAGAAACATTCCTTTTCAGCAGTAACCTGAGTTTAGATTACCTTGAGCCAGTCATGAAACCATATCCTGAGAGTGAAGGGTGAAAACAGTTTCACAAGCTGTACCAAAAATATGAAGGTTATAATGCTGCATATAAAGGTTATATAGAATATTAATTAAATTAAGAGCCTAGACAAATGCCTGATTATACTCATTTCAGTAAACACTTAACTGTGTTTAAAATCAAGCACATATCTGAATGTTGCATGACTTGGAGATACAAGAAAAAGAAAATTCAGTTATCAGAATTACTGCTTTTATCTTCTGAAGTTGTTACCTAAAGAAATGTTTGATAAGTATGTTTTTACCAGAAACATTTTCTGTACATCTACTCTAGCTGTATCTTGGAAAGATGCAGTGTTTGTTTAAACATGATACAACAGCTATAGATAAAGGTGATGCTTTGTATATCCAGCATCATATTGAACATAGTCTCTCAAATATTGTTTTGATTTCTTATCCTTTCATTTAGAAGATACAGGCATAATACCAACACAAAGATAATATTCCTACATATCTGTTTTCATTCTCCTGTTAATCTTTTCTTCTGTTAGCAAAACAAAGTACTGCCAGTACACACTTTATGCTTTCTTTAGTGGTTTTGATATCTATATTATACAAAAGGACACCTTTGTTTCTTAAAAAAACACCCAATGCTCAGTCCTTCCAAAAACCTCCAATGAAACTATTAATAAAGTTTCAAACTGATAGATTAATGTGTGTCTGTCCAGGAGCACCATGACCCAGCACAGCACTTTTGTATTAATAAGACATAAAGTCAGACCATTTATCATTTAGTGTAGCCGGCACACAAATTGGAGAACAGCTTGCCAGGGCATATCGTGGTCTCATTACTTTGTTTTTGCCATGGTTGCAGAATACATAGCTTTGAAACCTTCTTGTGCTGTACTGTGACAGGAGAGTGTTTGTGTCATGGTGACCTGACTGAGTTGTTCAGTTGCGCACAGTGCTGACTCAGGAGCCTTAAGTGTGCTCACCAATTTGCCAAGCAGCAGAGTCTTCTAAATGAAACAAAAAGAAAACCCCGCAAAGACATAATCACTGGCAGTTACCACAGGTGTAAGGTATTCAGCACTGCAGTCAGGATATGAAACTTCAGGAGTTGTTTACTGGAAGTCACTGAGGAGCACATGCTTTCAGTACGGTACAGTATATTTTTAATTGCATATTTCCATGCTGAAAAATACTGTTACTGTTTAGTAAAAATATTAATATGTCATAACATGCTCACACCATCTTATGTTGGTTACTGTTCAAATATAATATTTGTGGGACATTTTACAGCTAATGTTAATATGTTTTAAATATATGTTTAAAATATATTAATTTGTCTACATTTTCTGTCTCTTGTTTGCTGTCCTTGGGTCAAGTGATTTCCTCTTACAAAAATTTTGAAATACTAAAAATTCAGACAACTAGAATTCTTAAACTCTCAAAGTAGACAACTCAGATCTAAAACTGCTAAGTTCAGCTTCTTAAATGAATTAAGTTGATGATTCTACTGATACTTTTAGCTAAAGATGTTTGATTATTGCTTTTGGACTGCATATTTGTGTTTGCAAGTGTTTCTTAATTAATGTATTTTTAACATATAATACATGTGCAATTGGTCTCCTGATTGAGTATACCCTGAGGTTCAGATCTATTTCATCATGTGATACACTCATCTACAAATGTGTTTGCTTTCCACAGATGGAGAGGCACATTTTAAACCGCTCCCATTGTATTTCTGTCCCCTCTTTGTTCATTAGATGGAAAATATGACCCAGATATTGTGGAGTGTGCTCTGCTAGTAGAAATCAGTGAAGCTATCTTTCAAGCAGTGAGGCCATTTGCTGTGAATGAGGTGAAGCCTCCGAATCTGTGCACTCTGTGTGTATCCTTGGAGAACTGCCACAGGCACTGGCTCTGCCTCTGCTGCCCTGACAGACAGCTCCAAAGTGTGTTTAAGCTGTACATCCTGGTCTCTGTGTGTGCATGCAGCTGCCCCACAGACTGCTGCTGCTTCCAGGGATGAGCCTGGAAGGGTGAAGGTAGGAATGAGTCTGGAGGCTTGGTGTAAGGAAAAACAAAAGTCTGGTTTTGAGGATGGCTTAAAAAGCTAACCTGTACAATCAGTGCAGCATTACTCTTTGTACATTCTTTTTGGATTTGGAAAAGATTCTTGGAAACATTCTCTAACACCAGTAACCAGAAGAAAGAGTACTGTGCCCTAAGTGCTGATTTCTTAGAATTTTCTTTGGAAAACATGCATTTCAAGATCATCTCTCTCCTGACTTGTCAGTCTGCTCCGTACTGCTTTATTCTGAGATCTCAAGTGGCTGTACTCAAAGGTATGGAGAAGATGTCTGAGACAATTCTTGGAAAGAGAGTTGTGTCTCCTTCGTAGGTAATAGTGGGAGAGCCTTTGCACTTATGGGAATGTCCCAGACCTGTACAACTTGAGGACATTTTTTACTAATTTTCCAGTCACCACTTTGATCATTGCTTCCTAGCCCTGATTTGTGGCACCTTCTTCCCTCCCTTTCTCTTCCCTCTACTTGACTTCTTCCTGCTGCTTAACAAGCTCAATTGGTTTTATGTATGTAATTCTTTTTTTTTTTTTTTTTTTTTTTTAAGAGAGTTTGAAGGTGGCCTCTAAAAGAATTGCTTTCATCCAAAGCCAAGAGCTGATCAAAGCAGCACACAAAAGCCAAATGGGAGCCAAGGCAATGCTGCCTGACCAGCTATAGAGTCAGGGTTCTGTGTTGGAGAAATAGTAAAGCATATCAGCTGGAAAAGCACTATGCTAGAAGCTGCTGATACAGGATTTTCTCTCCAGTAACACCTGCAAAGTTTATGAGATCCTGCAGGAAAATCAAAGAAATCTGCATCAGAATACATTGTTGCCTGCAGAAAGGAATGTGAAAGCATTTACAGGATGAAGTGCCATTGCCTAAATGTATTTATTTCCATATCATATATTAGGCTCAGCCTGCACTATTAATACAACACTGGACTATCACCCAGCTCACATTTACTTTTATCAAGTGGCTCCTTAGCCCAGTTGTCAGGATATTAAGGAATGACAAGTCTTTGAAAAGAAGGTTCATGCTGAAACAAAAAACAAATAAATGAAAATCAGGGTCATTACTATATCTAAAGTAGATTTCCAGTGAAAATTAAAATAGGTTAATAATAGATGCTAAGTCACCTTTAAAAAGTCTAAATAAAGATTTCTTCTGAATTCTTTTTGCAGATACAGATTTTTATCAGGCATCAGTCCCAATAGTGTTTATGATTGTTATTTTTTTATACTTGAATAGTAATCCAGTGTATGGCTTTTAACAAAGGATTTTCTGCTATGAGCAATTTGAACGTTGGCATTTTTTCTTCTATATTAAAATGAATTAAAATATACTGTCATTTTAACAGACAACATTACTTTAAATGTCTCAGAAAAATTCAGCTCAGGGTGAAGGAAGTTTACATTTTCTAAAGTTATAAAGGAAGAGCAAACTATGTCTTAAAACCAAAACAGTCTTTCATCCTTAATTAATTAAAGGAATCTGATTGCAATTGGAGTGTTCTGTTTTCCCAGAAAACTACAGTGTAGGCTGTCACAGCTTAGATTCCTTGTCACTAAATTGCCAGTATGCCTTAGTCCAGATCTCCCAGCATAGCTATATAATTTAATGGCTTTATGCCAACTTAGATTTCTCTGGATTTTGTCAAGCTTTATTTTTTTTGTTCAATGTAAAGTTGAATTTGTATGAGAAGTATAATATTTATTTTTTTTTGCAGATAGATCAGGAAATTATTTTTCCTTTTTCTGTAGAAAATACTAATTTCCTATTTTTGCTATGGTTCCCTGCATGAATTATAGCATTCTAATTGAAAAAATGAAACCTCAGATGTAATGCTTATTGGTTTTGCAGTTGAAAAATTTCAGCAAAAATTAAGAAAACACTTGTTTTTAGATGAAGTTGTCTTTACTGTGGCCAAATTGGCTGTGAAATAAACCCATAATAAGAATGATCCATTAAAATTTTTGGTTTGTTTCCTGCCTGAAGAAAAAAGAAAGCAACAGCTTGTTAATAGTGTTTTTATTGAGGTGGTTTAACATTGCTTTGTCCAAGTTTGTTTTCATCCCTTTTGATATTGATCAGTTAAGAAATGGGCTTGATTTTTCAGTAGGTGAGGGAATTTTCCTATATTGAATGTCATTGTAAAAGTGTCCCTGTTAATCTCTGCAGCAATTTCCTGAGAATAAAGACATTTCCCAGTTATTTACTCCTGCAGTGAGTGAGAGAACTGATTTCAGTGATTGATACAAGGAATTTGGCTTGGAATCTGGAGTTGCCAAAAAACCAAAGCTCAACACCTTTCTATCTGCACTCTTGTTCTGACACCCTGTTGCTTGGAAACATGAGTCAGGGGAGGAAATCATCTCACTCTTGATGCAGGAGAAAATCCCTGTCTGTAGTCAGCCTGATTTTCAAAATCAAAAGAAGACCGCGGATCAAAATTGAAAGCAAACAGAGGATAAAAAGAAGTGGTAGAGAGATCTGAATAGTCTTCTTACAGTATATTCATTTTATGGAAACAGCAGCAGAATTGTTCTTGGCTGTGTAAAGGTGGAAGGATTAAGTTCTGTGTGACCTGTCATCAACCTTAATCAGAGTCTCTGTTTCATCATGAGCTACTTTTCAAAGGAGCATTTTTTGGAAATGATTATATTTAATCTGGGCTGGTCTTTAGATAACATTTCTCTTATAATTCCACAAGATATATAGAAGTTCTAAGATCTGGTAACACAGAATGAGCTAGAATTTCTGGCAGGGGTAACTGTGGTTTTATTTAAAGGTTTTATGTTGCATTTAAAATGTAATAGACCAAATGGGGTCTGCTGAACTGCCAAACTTTAGTCATATATGAAACACAGAATGACTAGAGACTTCTCGTTCATCTGACAGCTTTACTGCTGAGGAATAAATTACTTCCCTGAAGAAGTGGATTTCAATCAGCAGATCCATAAGAGGCTACTGATTTTATTCTTGTTGGTATGATAGAGTTAAGCTCAGCAGAGGATTGTAATTTCATTTCTCAGCATCTTTTGAAGCTTGAAAATTTCTCTTTCTGGGTAAGACTAACAGAAGAAAATCAAACCCTTCTTGAAGATTTTGGTGAAAATAATTTTGGTTAAACGTTGGTCTGGAAGTGATCTCAAATGAGGCAATGTTTCCCACGCTCCAGTATTATATCATAAACTCTGTCTTCTGAGCCCTTTTTTTCCTCTCTCTTACTGCCAAGGCATTCTGGCAGAATAGTGTGAGGAAACAGATTTGACTTCCAGAAACTAATATTTTTTTTCAAAAATTGGCAATAATCCACCTCTTCACAATGCCTTTAGGTGGTGTTGTGCTGACAGAGACAAAAAGCTTTGTAAATCGCTTCTACAAGTGATAATTTTGTGGTACATGAACAACTGAGTTGCTTTCTGGAAGAATAATTTTTAATTTGTCTTTGCCTATATGGGCTACAGCTGTATTAGTAAATTAAACAGTTGAAGGAAAAATTTGTGCCAGAAATGAATTTTCTGTTGTAATATCTTGGCACAGATCTGGTGCTTGTACTCACTCTCTGCAGTAGTTCCCAGGCACACTTCAGGACTCACAATGGATCAGTGACTGTTCCCAAAACACATTTTGGATGGAGTAACATTATTTTGAGTCTAGTAGTAAAGACATAACCTATAATACTATACTGGGTCTCATGGGGGTTGAATATCAGAGGGTCTTTTAGTTCTCCTGAAACAAAAATTTTATATAACCTGTGGGAATGGATTTTATGTAACCTGTGGGAAATAGATACCGCACAGTATCACTTTTACACATGATACACATTAATATAGGAGATAAAAAATAACTTATTCTTCCAAATCCAAAGTTAGAGAGAACACTGTAATTACAGATAGCTACATGGAAATAAAAGAATAAATTGTGATATTTCATGGCTGGACTGAATCCATGAGGAGGATTTTGCAGGGTGTATCACTACTATTGAAGAGAATCAGTTTTGTGCTGTCTCCAAATTTATTTTTCTTCTTATAGTTAAATTTATATACAAGTCCCTACCCTAAGATTTCTTTCTTCTTAGACTGATGTTTTTAATACAGTTTTTAAAGAATTACTAGAGACTTTACTGAACTTTACAAATATTGATGAGTTTTGGTGTTACTGGATGAATATAATTTATGTTCAAAGGACAAAAGGATCACACAACTTTTCTGCTACAATTGTGTTAACAAATTGTTAACCTACAGTAAAGAATGCTTTCTCCCTTCTCACAGAAAAGTTTTAATAGCTAGCCTTTTTGGTACCTAAATCCATAGTCCATGCAAAAAAATTCTCTCATTTTATGCAAGTGAAAAACTGTCTTTTGTCATAGTGATAGCAAATCCTTTTGGAGAGCAGGAGAACATCTTACTATTCTCCTCTTAGAAATGACAAAATAGAAATTACTCTGTTAAACTGTTTCAAAAGTGTGAAAGCTGGCTGCTCAAACTTGGAAAACATATCCATTGCTATACGGCAATGATGAAAGGATTAATGTAGTAAAGTAGCAGTATCCATTATAGTTTGTAATTCGAAAAAATTGCAACTTAATATGAAACATTCCCACCTGTAATAATTTTTAAGTTGTATCTAAGGTTGAATTTATTAGTAATCAACCAGGTCTTCCTAATTTCCCTCTTGAATACCTTGATTATTTTTAAAAATAATTTTAACACAGCCCACATACACTCTTTAGATTCCTCAGTTTTTGCTGAGGGCAGACTTTCTTTATCAGTCTGTTTCAATGGAGTTGTTAAAGGCCCTGGATTACTTTCCATGTTCTAAAGTCCAGAGCATTCCTTAGGATACCCAGTCTGTCCTAGGTATAGGATTAATTTTGCCCAGAATTGCTGTGCTAGATCTTCAGTCTTCACAAAACCCTAGTGCTCCTCACTGCAACTAAAAAGTCACTAATGTGACCTTGTTCCACTATGCAAAAGCTCTCTGTCTGTGATCTGGTTGCTGGGACTGAATGTCCTCCTGCTGCTGGCTATCACCCTTACTGTGAGCAGTCACTGGCATGGCTCCTGGGGTATGGGTTGCCCTCATGGCTGAGGGAACTCCTGATCTAAATCACAGCACTGGAGGGCAGGCTCATAGCAGGATTTCTTAAACCCTGACTACTTCAACTGCAGTTGAACTTGAAGTTGACTCTATATGTGACAGACATTAACCCTTAAGAAGGTCCCTGTTTTTCTTAATTACATAATCCCTGTTTACCACTGAAATGCTGAAAGTTCCTTGTTTGGAATTTCAAAGGTGCCTCCTTCAGTGACTAACACATTTTTACTCACATTTTCAGAAGCTTGGACTTAGCATCTCTCTTTACCAGTGTTATCCATAGGTTTCTAAGACATTGGCCTGACCCGCTTCATTTGTATCTGGAATTTTTTTCTTAGGCTCCCAAGTTGCTTGGAGTGTTTTTTGTGTTTTTATCATGCTTTTATGAAGCTCTTCCAGGTCCAGCTCTTTGCTTTTTTTTTCCTCTTTACATTGGCAAGTATCTTCCTCTACGTGCTCTCCATGGAAACTGACCATGTGATAGGGAGGTACCCTTTGATTTATCAGTAGATGGGGTCGAGGGCCATCCTTCTGTGTCAGTGTATGGGGGTTTTCTTTGTAGATCTGGTCACCGTCTGTGTGCAAGGCTTGGAATTTCACAAGCATTTGAAAGTTTAGCCTGTGGCATCCAGTTGTATCCAGGAGAAACATAAATCAGGGCTGGGAATGCTGAGTTCATTGAAGTGGGAACATAGGACTCATTTTTTGCTTCCTGATGCCATGGAGTCAGCAATTGGCAATTCAGATACCACAGTCTGAGCAACTCTAAAGAAAAGAGGGGATGACAAATGTCATAGAATTAGTGGGAAACGGTTTCTTCCTTGCTTGCTTCGGAGGAGTAATTTCTCTTGCAATTGAGAGTCACTGGGACTCTGAACAGCAGAGACTGGTGCTGGCAAAAAAAGCTCCTGTAGTGCCCATTTTCTGATTCCAGTTTTGTTTGCTGGTGAAAAATGGCTAAATAATATTTATCACATCTTCCAAAATAGGTTCCTGGATTTATGACTGGGTTTACACTTGGATTGTAAGATCACACAAGTACATGAGACCTTACAAATCCAGAAAGCATATTTTTGTTTTATTTTACCAACCCATGCACAAATAATGTAATCTTAACTGATTCCTTATCTGTAATATCAGATTGATAAGATGCTGATTTCTGCCATCCTCAGGATTAAATACAGGGTTTCTCTTCTAACCACTTGTGGGCTCTATAAATCCTGAGCAAGCATGTGTAATCCCTCTAATGGTATCTCTATTTGTTTTCCTAGTAAACTGTACAGAACAATAGCTGACCGTGTCTCTGGAATAGATTTTATAAACAGACATATTATAGTGTTTTCTGATTCATCACAATTAGATCCAGATAATCAGATAATCAGTAATCAGATCCAGTAATCAGTAAAGCAACTAATCCTTCATTGCATAAAGCAGTTCTGTGTACCTATTCGTCTGGTAATGCTTTTGAGTTGTCTCAGAATGTTTTGTCTTACTCTGGATTGATTTATAAACTTCCTATTTTTCACTGCTTTAATAAAGCATTGAAAGAAGTAAAAAAGTTTGAAAATCAGGTTTATGAGTCTGCTTTGCATGGTCATGTTCAGAACGGGTAGAATCCAGCCTCTGACGCTGCAGTCAAACTTTTAGCTATTCTCCTTGTATTGTATGTGGGGGTGGGATTAAGTACAAAAAGTATTTTGGCTGTTATTTTAATGTTTCGTATTTTGTTTCTGTATTTATGTAAGCAGTCAATATATATAGAAGAATGTGGAATGGATGATAGCTGAATGCTTTTTTCCATTCCTGAAGGTGTAACTTTGAATGTTAACATGTTGAGAGCATGTTCATGCATTTTTGTCTTTAGTCTGGGCTTTCAAGACTGATGATCAGTCATGTAGAACCACATTGTAGCTGCCCCGATAGAGATGGGTCCCTAAACCTTCAGATGCCTGCAAGCTAACAGGAGAAAAGATGAGTTCATATTATGGGAAAGAATTTAAAAGAGCAAAGAATTAAATAGGCATCTGACAGGTATCTTGGTAATTATTTGTCCATATCACATTAAATATAAAATATCAGTGTAACAAAGACAAGTCTTATAATGGTTCAAGGATGGATTAGAATTAGAACTGAACATCTTCTAGTGCTTTTGTGTAGAAACAGCATTTAATATAATTAATTTCAGAGCTGACCTGGG
Source organism: Dasyornis broadbenti (assembly GCA_013397935.1). Lineage (NCBI taxonomy): Eukaryota > Metazoa > Chordata > Aves > Passeriformes > Dasyornithidae > Dasyornis > Dasyornis broadbenti. The sequence continues at coordinate 918,066 of VZRN01005166.1, read as the reverse complement.
CTTTCCTGTATATACCTTTGATAAAGCTTGTTAAGAGCATTACTGATATCAGGCTTCCCTCATTGACTTCAACTGCCTTTGGTGTAGGAGGAAGGAGTACTTAAAAGGAGCCAGAGGGTTCCTGTCAGTGCGGTATGGGAATTGTAATTTGCTTTGTGTGTTGGAAGAGAAGATGTATCCTGGCTTCCATGTTAGTGCTGAACATGTCTAACAGGCTTTGCAACTTCCCATTTACTAAATGGATACATCAGTACTACTCAGTGCAACTTCTCTGTTTGATTTTGTGTGTATACAAAAATATTTTGTCGGTAGTGCCTTCTTTTAGTCTAAATAATTTTCTTAAATACTGCCTGCATTGTTTTATAGTTCTCATTATGCTTCTATTAATCTTGTATATATATATATCAAATAGCAATGTTATTATGTAACATTAACTATACTCTCTGTATATGATACATGATACAAACAGGTATACAAAACAGGTATACAAACAGGTATACAAAAATGTGATTATATGTGTAAAATATGCTTTACAAAGTCATAGAAAGATATCCAAATCAACAAGTTTGTATGCTGTTCCTTTCAAACTCCTTTTTCCATGATGAGCAGTATGTTGTTTCACAGTGGTTTTCCTTTTGCTTGACTGATTCCTGCAGGATGCTTCCCAACAGGCTAATTTCCTAAGAAGTACCCAGTGCTGAGGAGGGGCTGTTCAGTGTTTTGGAATTACTGCCGCAAACAGGAAGCGTTTCATGCTTTCTATTCACAGTTACTTGAGGAGGGAAAGGACACGGGGCCCAGGGCAAGAGCTACTTTGTAATAGGAAAAGAAAGCTGACATGGCTTTTGGTTACACCAGTTCATTGTGTTCCCTGTGGAAAGTAGGTGTCAGTTAAGTCCATGGAATATTCAGCTGGAATAGACTGCCTGCTCAATGACAGAATGAATAAATGACATGGTTTCACTGAAAGTAAAGTCCTAATAAAGAAATGCAATATCAAATAGCTAATGGATACTGTTTTGTTCTAACAAACGAACAACCAACAACAACAACAAAAAATGTGGTGTTTACAAGGAAAAACACTGTTTGGGGTGGAAAGTAAACGTTATATTTCACCATCTCTGAGTTACAGCAATGCTACAATATTTATGAGACAGTACCTCCAAAAGTTATGTTGAACTGCTTTAGCCAGTGTTCAGCCATGATGGACTGTGCAAAGATAAGTGCAGAAAACTGTGCTATTGCCCAGATAATTTATTCTGTTCAAATCATTTAAAGCAGAAAGGCTGTTTAACAACAGATTGATGCCTGTTGAAAATGCATCTCCTCAATTGCTATATAAACCAAGGAATTACTTGAATCAGATTTCTAGTCACTTTTTCAAGAAGGTGACAAAGCTTGCTGCCTTTCTGCTGAATTACAGAAAGCTGTTACTTTTAGATAACTTCCTGTAATTTACCAGCAGGATCTGCTCAGTGACTGCTGCAGTCAATGTCCTGTTCCTTTGCCTTTCTTTGTGGACAATGAGGCATTTCTCTTTCATGAGAAATGTTGAGCCTGACATCAGCATGCAGTGATTGAGTTCTGAGTGCTTAAATTGTAATATCTTTCCCTTTTTTTTTTTTTTCCTCTTGTCTCTTTTGCTATTTTTCATTTTTGAGAAGATGGGAAATTCTTACGCTGGTCAGCTCAAGACAACACGGTTTGAAGAAGTGTTGCATAATTCTATTGAGGCCTCTCTCCGCTCGAACAACTTAGTTCCCAGACCAATCTTTTCTCAGTTGTATTTGGAAGCTGAACAGCAACTATCATCACTGGAAGGTAGGAAATAATGGAATTTCTATTTCTGTCAAAGACAATTCTGCAGTTTGCTCACCCATGGCTCAGCACACACATTTCACATCATAATATGGATAAACAGAAGTTTTTATTTGGATTTTTTTATAAACTACATGTATATATGTATTAGAATTGGATTAAAAATGCAAACCGCATTGTCTTTTATTTTGACAAAATGAAGCCACTTGCTTGCTCAGATTCATCTATATACATAAATTGAAGTACTAGGAATTATTCTATTAAGTTTGTGGAGAAGTCTTTGGAGATATGGAACAAAAATCTGTTATCCTATAATTTATCATATACTGCTGAAAGTCACTCAGTAAATGGTAGAAAACACAAAATAGATTTATAAAACATACATGCTAAGACTGATTTTCAATGCACATAAATACAGCAGAAATAATTTTTAGCTTTTGAGATGGTTTATAATTACTTCAGGCATAATATTTACAGTTATTCTGTGGTTGCAAAGGTAAAAATGTAGAATATGTACTCTCATAAACCCTGCACAAGTTGGTATTTAACACATAGGATTTCTCACTGAATTTGTGTTTACAGAAGCCTGCTTTCTCAGTTTCATTTGTTCATTTTTTTTTTTTCTTGGAAGCAATATGGTTTAAATGAACTGTATGGATCTGATAAGCAAACTCATGATGCAGTTTAGTGTTTGGTGTGCTGTTATTTGTAGTGGTCTCATGGTTTCCAGTGATTTTACTGGTGTGTGCATAACCTTGGCATGATGATGTAAGGTTATGTTTAATAATTTGATTATTTAGTCATTTCTGTCAAGAAAATATTTCATGTCTTTTGTCCACATCTACTTTCCCTGTCATACTTTGCTACAGTTGTAGTGAGAAATGCGTAAATGGCAACAGTCCACAATAACACATGCACATGAAATGAAGACAAGGAGTAGTAACAGATAAAAGTATTTTGCACAGATTACACTCTTTGCTATTGCCTTACAGTGACAGCTGTGAACGTTTCTTGAAAAAAAAAAAGAAAATCTGCTCACACATTGTTAGTAATTTCCTCTTTTTTTGCTAATATAGGACATAATGATGAATATACATTAATTGTTTAAATATATATACACTGCTTATTCCCTGCACAAAGTGATCCTTCTATCAAACCGTTCCATAAGGATTTCATAAACTTTTCCATGGCAGCTGTGATGTCACAAAATTGATTATGACATCAGCTGGGAAAGATGCCGCTGGAGCAGATGCATTGTTCAGGGACAAAAGTGCAATTTCACACTTCTGTAGTTTCTTTCTTTCATGACTTTCAAAGAACTTTCCAAACCTTGAGGGGCTGATTCTGTGTTTCTTGTAGTTAATGGAAACAGAATTGAAGTGTAATTAAAAGTCTCAACAGCCTGGCAGAGAGCATTCCTTTCATGAAAGTTTCAGACAAGGGGAACTCTGAAGGGACCTATAATAGAGTGTCTCCTAGGTTGTTCCTCAGGTGGAAGAGGTCTTCAAGCTGCTCTCGTGTACTGCAGCCTTGTCATAAATTGAGTTTTCCACTTCTAGCTACATGAATCCCTATGCTCTGAGGGTCAGGAGGCACCTGAAGCAGAGTGACATCCTTGGGGGCTTGTGCAATGCTAATGAAACCCTTTATAGGTGGCAGCAGCTCATGCTTGAGTACTTTCTCTTTTATTCTTTTCACTTTTGAATTGAAAATGCTGTAGCTCTCTTATTTCTTAGTCTCCACTTCCATTATTTGTTTCTTTCTTATATCACCTATTATGGTTGAACAAACCTCACAGTTTACCTCTGTCCAAAGGAGAAATAAGCAAATCCTGTTCTGTTCACTCCATCTGTTCATACATTCCCATTTTCTCCCTTTTCATAAATTTTGCCATCTTTTGGATCTTCCACTTCCATGCTAATTTAATACATAAACACAGCAAAAAGAAGAAAGGGAATTAGTCCCTTTTTTTTCCTTAGTTGGTTTTTTTGCTGGTTAGCAATCTGGGATGGCTCAGCAAAGTCTCCATTAAGTGTCAGAGCTGGCACAAAGAGGAAGGAAGGAAAGAAGGAAGGAATTTTATGTCTGGGAACAAGGGGAAGAAGAGGAGAGACAGACTCAGCCCTTTTGCATTGCATTTGGACATTAGTCAAGGTTAAGTCGTAACACATAATTTACCCTTTACTCAAATAGCAAAGATGGAGAGTTTCACTTTTCCCTTCATTCAGTTGCAGCATTTTTGTCTTCAGACAATTTCCTTAAAACAGTTGTGTTTAGTGTTCTGTCCTTAGTTGTGTGCACCAGGACTGGAGCTTCATGTTTGGAGTTTAAAAGTAAACATACCCTTCAAATCCTCTTCTAGATTGGGGTGTAAATCTTAATGACCTTGACAGATAAATCTTCAGACTCCAGATTTACTTTCTCCTCCCTGGTTATTTACCCTATAGTATTTGTCTAGCTGATTGTACAATAATTTGTCATCAAAATAAAAGGATATTCTGAAGAAGGTTGTAGGAAAGAAATGAGAAATCCTTGATGATCTCCTGTGGGATTCTGAGTACCTGATCCAAAGTCAATTGAAGCAATGGGAGTATGTCCAGTTGACACTGGGCTTTGGAGGATGACTGCACTGCTTCATTGTTTTTCTGTTTCAACACTAAAACCTGGCAATCAACAGAGAAATGTCAGTGCCTACCTGCTCTTTTACTTGCCCAAGTACAAGCAGCTATTCAGCTTCCTGCTGATCCTCAAGTACCTGCAGCCCTTCACCACCCAATTTTGCCAGTGGAAGCTGTTTGTGTTCTGTTTGCTGCAGGCATGTCCCTGCAGACACCTAGAAGCTTACAAGCCTAAGACATAAACTATAATGGGCTCACTTAGTACTTGTGCCCTGTCTCTGTCATATGTGAAATTTTTCTCAGTCCTGTCTGTAGAAGTGTTGTCCCCATTTACCAGTTAATTGCTCTCCTCTGCTTGCCACATTTGTCCCATTTGCCGTGAGTGTATCTGAACCATAAGAGGGGATGAGTCACTGCGTTTTGCTGGAGCTGTTGCATCATGCATGAAGAAACCATTGTCCTGTGCGTGGAGAGAAAGAAAGAGGTAGTCTCAAGTTGAAGGGGTGAAACACACAGCAATAATACACACCTAAAGCCCTCTGAAAAATGAAGCTTACATCATGTATTCCTCTGCAGCATGCAGTAGTGGCTCCATATTGCCTCCTGGACTAGCACAGTCCAAGCACAGACTGGTGTGAATTGTCTTCCTGAACGTCTGCCTTTCCTTGACAGTGTACAGGGAGTGTCAGTGCATTACTCGGAGCTCTGGGTTCTGGCAGGAGACAGACAGGCTGAGAATTCGGTGTTTCTGTCATGGCATCATCTGTGATGAAACTAGTTTCAAGCAGGAACTGTTTTTTTCAGTTTCCTGTAATCAAGGACATGGTCAATACATAATTAATAAAATCTGTACTTGAACTGTAGCCAGGACATTCTAAAGTGCCAAGAAATAATGACTTTGGGTTTTATTGGCTGTTAATATTATAAACAAAGGATACAGTTACACTGTTTTGATCAGCAAGAGTTCAAACAGTAGAAGTTAGTCCTCCAAAAATTGTGCACTTATCTTAAAATAATGTGATTTTTAAAGTTAATACATTGAGACTTCTTATTTGTCCTTTAGTGTGTTTTACTTTCTCAGGTGCAGTTGAGTCATGCTTTTAAACTTCTTTTGCACAGGAACTAATATCTTTATTTTCTTGATGAAAGACATTCTATTGTAAGCATGACTGAAAGCTGTAGCTTTAGGGAACAACAACTATCAAGAGTTGGCAACAGTAAAGTCATTGTCAAGAGGAGAGAATCCAGTGCTGTAATACTTTCTGTAACTGGGTCACCCTGTTCATTCACTGGTTTGTTGCCAGCATTTTCTGTTGCCTAAGTCATTTATGCTATGATAATTTGCAGCAGGCAGCAGAGCAGATAATGAGGAAGAAGAAGAAGAAGAGGAGGAGGAAGAAGGCTCAGAATCAAGTAGTCCTCCTGTTTCTTACCAGATGAAGCCTCCCCCAGAAGGATGTTGTACTACTGATGGTACGAGTACAAACCATGCTGTCAGAAGCATTTGCCCTACTGAAAAGGGTAGAATTTGTGCTATATCCACTATAATTTGTCAGAATGAGATAATCTCTATGATACAGAATTCCTAAAAATGTTCATTACCTGCCAGATAAAGCTGGATTGCTCTCAGTTGCTCTTCTGTTTGACAGGGTCTTTGTTCAGTGTCAGATAAGCATTTGTGTTGGAATGCCTGGCACAAGGACAGAACTTCTGTTCTCTTAGGCAGTACAACCTTTAAAATGTCGTGTTTGCAGGAATGGCATTTGCCATAATAAATGTGATAATTCTTATTGCTTTATCATCATTCTTTTCTGTTTAAAGTGTACCTCATTCTATGTAGCTGTAAAAAATATTTGAAAACCCAGGAAAAGCTGGTGAAATTCACCAGAATTTTAGAATTGTTTTCTCAATTTTGAATGTCTGACCTAAGTTATGATGATGTTAGTGATGAATGCCATAAATACATAGGTTACAACCATGGAAAGCTTCATTGAACATTTTCCAATTTTTGTTTGTTTATGGCTCACCAAAAGGCAGGGAAGAAAATTATCTTTGATCTTAGAGGGTAAGACTTTGTTTTTCATTAAAAATATAGTAAGTCCTTTAATGAAGACAGTTGTGAGCAGGAAACAAAACCATTTTATCAACTTATTTTAGGTTGAATTGATTTTTTTCTAGGTTTCTGCCAGGCTGGTAAAGATTTGAGACTGGTTTCAATTTCCAATGAACATATTGAGGTGCCATCTGGATTTTTACTTGTTGGTGCAAAGTCACCGAATTTACCTGATCACCTGTTAGTGTGTGCTGTGGATAAAAGATTCCTGCCAGATGACAACGGGCGCAATGCCCTCTTGGGTAAGTGTCTGATTGCAGTAAGTGGATTCTCTTGTGGCTTCAATTAATAACTAATTGTTTTTTGAGTTCAGCAGATCTTATTCCTATTCCACATCTATAGTAATGCTCACAGGTGATGCACAAGAAGATAACTCAGAGCTGGCTGTGGTTGCTTTGGAAGGATCCAGAGTGAGCCATTTCATCAGAGATGGTTCATCACCTTCTGTCCGTTAGTCCAAGGCTGAAGGCATTATTTGACTGGTTCATGTCCTAGTTGCTGGAACTGCACATCTGGTAACTGGACTGGTTGAACTGCTGCCTGTCTTTATTTTAGCTTTCCAAATACTGATGTGTACAGACTGTAGGCCTGTCAAGTGGAAATTGCAGGCTCTTATATACAGGTAAACAGTTGAATGATAGTTTGGATTACAAGAAATGATGACCATTTCAATTAACCTCTTTGAGACAGGGATAATATTCAATGTGTTTAAACAATAGCCTGAGTTCTGGATCCTAATCTATGACTTTTTGCTATCATCACAATATAAATAAATGTGAGTGATTATAAGTTGAAATTTTTCTTATATATATAATCAGTTAATACCGTATGTTTGAAAAATATTGTTAGGAGGATACTTTAATTTATTGCATTTCATCTACTTAGAAATTTAATTTCTGACATAAAAATAGGTTCTTCTGTTTATTTTTATTATAGTCTTTCTGATTGCCATTAACCTCATCCAAATCCAGCCAAATAGGGAAGATCTGAAGTCATGTGAATTAATTAACTGAATATTAATGTTATTAGAATGGAATAATTTTTATATTGGAAAAGGTGGTGTATAATTGGAGGGGAAACTCATTTCTCAATCAGACGCTCTCAGGTTCATATATATTGTTTTCACGGTTAACCAAAAAAATGGTGCACCATATATTTGTGCACTAGTCTGAGTTTCTAATAGCAAAAAGGAAACATTTGCCAAGATTTTAAGAGGTTTCTTTCACAAACACTGAGGGATATGATATGAACTCAGTTGTTACCTCAGTTTGAGCAACTCTTCAAGGCATTTGGGCTGACAGTGGAGTGTGAAGGTGCATCATGTGATTCTATGTACAGTAATTTCTTCTCCTATGTGATCTTGTAGAGTTGGATTGGTCACAGTGCATTTGACCAATGATTGTAAAATAATTAGGGGGGTTGTAAATCACCCACGTGTTGTCATTTTAAAGATAAAGACAAGAATGTTGTACCACTGAAGTCATTCAGTGCTAGCACTATTAACAGCTTAAGCTCCTTAGGCTGTTAGCAGAGAGGAAGTAGTGTATTTGTTAATTGCGTGCTAAACAAGAACAGAAAAAGACAACAGGAACATAATTGGGAGGGTTTTATGCTACTTGCATCCTCAGTTTGCTTATTTAATACATTTTAGTTTCCTGAAACCATTTAAATGCTTCTTTTTGACTGTTATATACTTAAACCCCAGTAAACCACATTCTTTTGCAGAGAATTCTGGTAACTCTGTAGTATGACCGGTATGTTTTCTACAACAAATTTAAATATAGAAGAACTTACATACTTTAGGATCCGAAGTCTTTATCTGGAAGCTGGAGATAAAATAATGTTCCTGGTCCCTAATCTAATGGAAAAATAAATATGTATCTTACCATCATGAGGACAGCATATTATTTGTACAATAGATCATACTGTGGATAGAAATAGTTGTTTGATTCAGGTTTTCATACACCAGTGCAAGTCCAATCAGGGAAGTAAAATTAGAAGCAGACATGAGTAGTCTCGTGGTTTCAGACACATAGTGGGATAAAAGACAGAACCATCATTGCTTTAAATAATCTGTTAATGTAGCACAGTGATCTCTGGCGGTAGGTTTAAACTGAAAACATGTCGTAAGAAGAAAGGAAACTCTATTTAGTGTCTTGCTTTTCAAGACAGCATAGAAGCCTTATTTTTGGTATTCTGAGTGTAGGCAGTGCTCTGTCAAACATATTGGCCTTTTGAAACAGCATGGAAAGTGGTCCCCTCAAGCCTTTGTAAATTTAGAGGGAAATTGGATTCATTTTGAATTGAAATCAGCTGTCATGAGTCAGAGTATATCCCACACTTTTGGTAAGGCTTATTGGTGATACAGACACATCATTTGTAACCCTTCAACCCCACTGGTTTTTGCTTAATTTTGTGCTTTTTCCTCTTAATATACTGTATTTTTGTAAGGCAGCTGTTACTCAGTACTGTAAACTTTTTTCAAAACAGTTTATTTGAAGAGAGAAGACACTAATGAGTACCCAATAGTTTCCTGATTTCTTATGGTCTGCTGTGTATGTTTGTGAAGATGCCTGTGGATTGTACAAAAATACCAGAAGAAAGCAGGAAATGTCTCAGTAGTTTCAGGGCCAGGTTTTGACTTATGGTCTTGTTCCCATTAGGGGCTGTTGATATGCCTCTAGGGCATGTGCCATTATTTTGATTATGCTGCTAAGTTATCCCATCATCAAGGCAGATGTGCTTGTGATTTGAAAGTCATGTCTGTTGCAGGTTGTTTTGTTTCTTTGTTTTTACAATTTATGTATTACTCCATAGGAAGAAAATATCAACAGTTTCTGGAAAAGACTATATTTTTGACAATCAAAATATCTTCTATCTCTGGGCATATTCCTCATGTGATTCTGTTAATCATGTTAGATCACAGGTTTAACTACTTTGCAAAACAGTCAGCTTTTTGCCTTTAGGAAGCTGTTTCTTGGGGTTTATGCAATCTAAAGGCATGCTTAGATGGAGGAAGTGATCTGTAATAGTGAAATATTTATTGTTTCCTAATTAAAAGCAGCTAACATGTATCACTCCCAAAGGTTTTTTCTCTTCTTGTTTTTTTTGTTTTTTTTTTTTTTTTCCTAGTGCTCTTCAGGAGAGTCTCTCATGATAATCAAAGCAGCTATTCACTCATCATTTTCCAAAAGACCAAACAGCTGCCTACTTTCCTAGCAGGGAACAAGAAGTCCCTTTTTTTTCCAGTGGGTCCCTGAGGTCAGAATGACAGAGGAAAAGATTAGTTTGCTTGCATTGTAAGCTGTTTGTAAGATGAAAACATTGTAGTATAAAATACTGTGGCTGCTTCTTATAAATATGCAATGATCTGTTGGGCTTTTGTGACAGTACTGAGCTTCCATACAATGGAGCTTTCCAGCTTGACTATATTGATTTTATTCATTTTTAAAATGTAGGACTTCAGTCTTCAAATGGAGTGGTACTCAGTAGGTGGAAAAATCATGGAGCATTGTCAGTGTTTGTGTGCCTTTTCCTGTGAGTAGAACTGAAAAGAAGAAATACTTGTGGTGAAAAGTTAAAAATATACTCATTCTTCGTTTAAGCAAGCTGCCAACTTTCCACTAAAATATTAATGTTAATTAAAAGCCTGTTATTCATTTAAAAGAGAAACAAGAGGAAAATTTTCTGCCAATTTATGAAATATTTGATTATGAAATATTAAGTGGCAGTCCTTCCATTCTGAAGTCCCTTCTTTATCCCTACCATGAGCTCACTGTTGATCTAAAGGAACCATTTTACCAATGAAAAGGTAGATCAGGTTTCATAACCTTTTGGTCCAAGGTCCTTCTTCAGAGCACAAGGTCCCTGCTGTGGAAGAGCTTTTTAAATTATGGACAATTGATCATTGTGATGTGAGCAAATTCAAGCAAATGCATATGATAAATCACAGATACAATCAAACACCTTCTGATTAAACAATCTTCAGAGGGGAGCAGCCTTTAGTCACAACTGAACTGAGCTGGGTATGAACCAGTGACCTAAAGGTGAAAGGCTTTTAGCCCCTAAACTCCAGGCATTGATTTCTAATTCTCTTGTGAAATCAATCCCATGACATAGATATATTGAGTCACCTTATGGCTGCCCCAACTCCCCTGACCTTTGTCCTCTCTATAATGTATGGAAGAATATTTAATGCAACTTGTTTATGAAACAAGCTGTCCCCTCTATCAGCTGCTGCCTTGGGCCACGGCATGAACAGGGCATTCAGAGCAGGATGATGAAATGTTTGGGTTCTCAGTGTTACTCAATCTGCCACATAAAGTGCTCTGAGCAGGGGTGGCAGAGCCCTGCAATGAGAAATGACTGAACAGCATTTTATTGCATTGGCACTATAAGAGCATGCTGTGTTCTATCTGTGGTGTCAGGGCCAAGCTGCATTAATGAAGCAATGGCTGTCACCAAAGAGTGTTAGTCAAAGGGAATGGGATGGAAAAGGATGTTGGCAGGAGCTTGCAAGAAAGGACTGAGTCTTATTCAGAGGGGCTGGAGAAACTTGAAGTGAAAGATGATAATTTGACTTAAAGGAAAACTAAAAAATAAACTTATAAAATTCACTCCAAGGACTTTTCAGAACAAGTGAACAATAGATCTGTTTAATCCTTACTAGCACCACCTGTGTGCTATATGGGATGTAAATTAATTTTCCAGTAGATGCTGCAGAGTTAAAAATAGGTAATTAGGGCAATAGGTGATTAGTGTTTTCAGGTAGAAGTTACTGCTAAATCTGGTTTGGACAGATGTAATTTACAAAAGTGAGCTGAGAATCTGAATTCCAAATGACAAGATTTTGCCCACTGTCCAACTTGGATTGAACAGATACTTCAACATTTGGCTTTGCCAAGTTGCTGGATACTCCCAGCAAAATGATAAAACCTAAGAACTGTACATTTGGAAAAAAGAAAGAGTAAATTTGAAACACGTGAGGTCTTGTAAGTGGCAACCAGGCAAAAATTGCAGTGCTGCTGCTGTGATGCTCTGTGTGCTGCCAAATATGTGGAAAGTTTTCATTTACTAGCAAAAGCATTTTTCATGATTTCTTAATTGGCATAAAATGCATGCAAACTCTACAGCTCTTGCCACTTCCGTTCTAATTTTGTTTCCTTTTGTTGTTGCTTTTATTGCAGCTACTCAAGGCTCTGTGATGTTAGACAGATGCTTTTGTGCTGACTGATATTACACAGAGGATTCTGCAGAGTCATGACTTGTCCTGATTTTATGAGTCATAATGACTTTTATCATCCCAGTGACTAGGATCAAAGAGATAACAGGCAGTTTCAATGGTTGTTAGCCACTTGTTCCCATGGATACCAGACCAATTTCCACATCAACTTTAGTTTTTAATAAATTCTTCTGAGCCTTTTGAAAACTAATGGAAGTGCTCATGTTGAAAACCAAGCAACAGGTGTTTACAGAGTATTATGTTTCAGTACTTTACAGAAAGAAAAAACTATTGACCATTAGTTTGTAAATTTAGTTTGTTTGAGATATGTGATTGAAATAATTTTCATAAATGGCTCTTAATTTCATTTACCGTATTATTGATCCTTTATTCCAGCTTTTTCTTTTCAGTGTTTTTGTCCACATTATGTGAAATACATTGCCTTTATTTTTACCATGTTTCAATTCACTGAATATACCCTTTTCATTTCAGTTCCTGTTGTTACACATGTTCCTGTTCATTAGATATGATTAAAATAAAAGAAAACATCATACTTCAAGTGTAGGGAACAGAGAGAACATTTCCATGGGCAAGATTATCTTTTAATTGCTCATATAGGATTTCTATGTAGATAATAAGTATTTTCAGATAGTTGCATTGGTCTGGTGGAAGATGAAAATGTCTTAGGAAATACTTTGTAATATGGACAAAAAAAAAAAAAACAAACTCTTGAGGCAGATGTGTGAGCAGTGCCCTTTATTTACGATGATAATTACATCAGCACCATGAGCCCCTCGTTGAGGCTCAAGCTGTGTATCTCAGAATGAGAGGAAATGGCAGTATCCCTGGAAATGCCCCATCAAGCCTGAGTACAAAAAGCTTTACGGGGAAGGACTATGTCTCTGTTGTGTCTATAAAGTTGCAGACACTTTGTTCCTGTAACCGTAAATAGTTTCAACTGCTGTGAAGTGCTGACATAGTCCAGCCATAATTTGACAAAGCTATTTTAAATTAATAGCCCAGGAATGCTTTAGTATTTTTCCTCTCTAAAATACCATCTGTAGTAGGAACTTTGTACTTCGTACTTAAATATGTTTAGATCTATTTAAATGTAGCAGGTTAAAGATACTTAATTTCTTGAGACTTACTTGCATGTTTCGTTGAATTGAGTGAAATGAAATTCAGTGAAATTGAATGATATTTCAGTGAAAACTGAAAGAGAAGTGAAGCATGTACATTCTGTGGTGCTGAATAGGCCTGGGGTTAAACAATTGACTTAGTGCTCTTCAGTCACGAACTTTTCACAGGTAGGTAATAAATTGGAATTGTGATCTTTTTCTGGTGAGAGAAAATGAAAAATTTGGCCCATTTTAATTGTTTTTTTGAATGTGCGGCTGTGTTTTTTGCAATCGGTTATCCAAAGTGCCATACCTTTTTCGTATAAAGTGCAAATACTTTTTTTCAGGAAAACGTTAATAAAAATTTCACTCTGTAAAAAAAAAACCCAACCAACCCCCCAAAACATAAATACAGCCTTTCCTCTGGAGTCATGTTTGAATGTTATTAATAGTGACCCACTTATCTCATTGGATTATGTGTATTGTTTATTTTATCAGGCTTCTCTGGCAATTGTGTTGGCTGTGGCAAGAAGGGTTTCTGCTACTTTACAGAATTCTCAAATCACATTAATCTTAAACTGACTACTCAGCCCAAGAAACAGAAACACTTAAAGTATTATCTGGTCAGGAATGCACAGGGAGCTCTGACCAAAGGATCTGTAATCTGCTGGAAAGGGGCAGGTAAGATAATGAAGCTGTCTTCCTCGAGCTCTGGTTTTCATCATCCAAGCTTGGCTATCACAGGGACTGGTGTCTGTGTAAAGCCTAAGAGAGATCATTTTGAAAGACTCTTTAAAGCCAGGTGACTGCTACAGCAGCTGTAAAAAGCCATTGTCTGACCTAATACGAGGCTGGCGGCTGGCGTGTCTGAAGACATTATTTCCTTCATTCCAAGTGCTGCAGCCTCTTAAGCAATTCATGTGTGAAAGTATCAGAAATATAAAGAAGGTTCTTTTTTTTTGTTAAGAGTTCAGAGGCCGGCAGTCTTCAAGCAGTACCTGCTCAAGCACCTTGTTCCAACTGCCAGAAAGTTCGGGCCTCTCAGGAAGCACCTCCAGTGAGCCACTCGCAGCTGCAAATCCCAGCGCTCCAGCTGGGACTCAGCAAACAGGTACGGCTTAGAAGGAAAACAGGCTGGGGTTGCACTTCCACTGAACTCCTGTGTGCTTGTGTATTTGGGTGTACTCGTGTGAAAGCAAAGACAAGCAAACAAGTAGGCACACTACCTAATGAAACAAGTTGAATAGAATTAGAGATCTGTTACAAACAAAGAAAGCAATTATACTTTGAATGCTTCTTGCTGTCCATTGTCTCCCACCAGGTTTATCTATAAAAGGTTAGCAGATAGTAAATAGGTGTTCTGCAGCTTGCTCACAGCTAAATCAAACCAAAAATTTTTAAAAAGCCATTATTTCTAAAGTATTTTTCCATCTGTTACTTGTCTGGTCACAGATGACAACTGTTATAGGATCCAGTGTAATTTTAGCTTTTTCGTCTGATCCAGTCTATCTTATGCTATGACCATAATCCTTTCAATACAGACATTATATGGACATCAGCTTAAACGCTTGTGCTTTTTTTTCTTCTGCTGAGAAAAATGTTGTTAATATTAAAAAACAAACTAATTGTCAGTATCTGTAACTTCCTTTGTATTAAAAATGCTTTCTGAGACCTCTACTTTTCCATTAACTTGACATAAATGAAAGGTGATAGATGCTGGAGGCTAGAGTGATCTCTCTGAGCTTCTTTGTAATGAAAACAGCTCTTTAGTGTCTTGTGGTTGTTACAGGTTTTCCCTGGGTTTTAACACAGGAGAGCTGAGACACATCTGTTGGTGGTTGTATTCTATTCTCTGTGAGACAGAAGCCTGTTAAATAGTCGTGATCTGGAATACTGGTGCCCTTTCAGCACAAATCATCAATGTCTTTATAATACCAGATTGCGTTTTTCTTTTCCTCAGATATTACAAAAAAGCTACATTAATTACAAGCATATTAGGCTTGAGAACACCTCCTTTTTTTTAATGCAGCAAAATTAAAAAAAGCTTAGAGGAAGTCAAATAGGGGTGAAGGCTTAGTAAATTTTAAACAACCTCTTTCTTTTAGCTCATGAGTAAATTTTGTGTAAGAGCCAGGGTCATGCAAAGAAGCTACAGCTTCCGACATATGCGTTTAACTGAAGAATCAGATTTTGATCAGGCACTTAATTGGGAGTAGGAAGTCAGAAGTGGGTTTGTTTTATTCAGCATTGTATTCACTCTTGAGTAGATCCCGATAGCTCTGTTAAAGTAAATGATAAAATGATTGGTTTATTATATCGAGGATCTTGACCTAGAAATGTTTAATGTAAATACTTTGTTTCTTTTTTTTGGCAGCTGCAGCCATGGATCATATCCCTTCAACAGCAGCATTGAGCTCAGCAGTTTATAATGGCAAAGAGTCACCTAAACAACAGCTGATGAAAAATAACCTGTCTGCTCTGACAAGACCTTCGGTGTTAGGTATTTGTATGGATTTGTTGTTTAATAACCCTAAGCTCTGTATTCCATGTGTATAACAGAAGGATTGAACAAACTACATCATGATTGTAATTTCCTGAATTAATAGAAATGACTATTCCCTTCCGAGACCTTCCTGACCACAATATTGTTTTCTGTGTTAATTTCCAGGAAAAAAAATCTTTATATGTTTTCAGCCACAGTTTTGTTACAGTTCATAATATTAACTGGATGTTTTTCCTTATATTTACAGTTCATTCATTTAATAGAGATACAGACCAGATTCTGAATCCAGGTTCTTAAAGAATGTGTCAGTTTGCATTAATTTTGCCAACAGATTTTTTCAAGGAAATTAAGAAATATTTATAAGTAATCACTCATGGGATGATTCCTGTGCTGCAGTTCACCACAGGATGAAGAAATAGACTTTGGCAACAGGCTCCAAATTCAAGAAACTGTCCTCACTGTAACATTATTATAATGATTTTTGTTAATTGTTTTCTGTCACAAACTGTGTCACTGGCTTGTTTAAGGAAGAAAATTATTTTTCACCATGGCTAGAAACAAACTGTAGCTCTGTGTTAGGAGCTTCCCAAGTTTCCCTGCTGGCATCATAGAAAAATTCTTTCCTCTGCCCATTCAGGCTGCTAATCTCTTTTTCTATGCAGCAGCAGCACATTATTGCTAATTAATTTCAGATGGATTAATTTCACATATCAACATATCTGCAGGAAAGAGCATAGCATTTTCAAGTAAAAAATCCTTTGTATTGCTCTATGTATCTTGCGACTTGTCACAACGTTATGCCACGAAACCAAGTGAAAGGATGAGCGGCACAAATGGCCAAATGCTGCCCTCGCGTGGTAAAAGCGGAAGAGACAAAGTCATTGGAAACGTGTCTGTGAGGGTCTGCAAATGAACAATCTTCTTCTAGATCTGAAGACCTCGGGTTTATCTTTAATTTTAATATATTTTTCAAAATGCAACCCACAATTTTTATATGACATTCTTATTTTGTATCAAATTTTATGTGGGACTAACCATTCCACCAGGAGATATGGCCTTGGCAGTATGAAGCAGTGTTATGACCTCTGTGTAGTCATGTCCAGAAACAGAAATTGCTCAATCCTGCAAGTTTCTGAGTGATTCCTAGAGGACTGTTGACTCTCAATAGTTAGAAATACTTGATGTTAGTGGAAGCTCGTCAGTCTAGGAGTTTGTAGGAATGCACAAGAAGACTAAAGAAACTGAATAAAATGAATTAAGGAAGTTGTTTATCAGGAGCTCCTAGAGAAACTGTGAGAAAGTTGTTTTTACAGAAAAAAATGTTGAAGCTATATGTGGGTAGGAGGAAGATGTAGAAGTAGTTTGATAGGAGTTAGTATAGAATAACAAAAACCCCAAGTTGGGAATCAGCAAGAAGTGGCAAAAATCATGTAAATGGAGAAATTGTTGAAAAGAACTCAGATATTTATTACTATTACCCTGAAACCCTCGGGAATATTGTTTTTCAGTAAGTTACATGAAACACTGTGTCGTGTTCAGAAATAAAAGGAGAAAAATACCCACAGTGTTGACTTCAAAATATTAATAGTTTTTAGGATTCTTAGTATGTCTCATTCCTTACTGTATTATTCTTAGTAGAGAGAAAGCATTGGTATAAGTGAAATCCAGATAATTAAGAGTTCTCTGCACCAGAATTTTTCCAGAAATTTAAGCAGGACAAAACAAAGTAAAATAAACCACACAAAATTATTACATTCATAGAGCTGACCTCTACTGCCATACTTGATACACACATTCCATCTATCAAAACATATTGAATTGCCGTGCACAAGCGTGAATATATTTTATTCTAATATTTCTCTGAAACATTATACTTATTCAGGCACATTAACAAATTCAGGGCCTCCAAAAAAGCGCCATAAAGGTTGGTCACCGGAGTCTCCATCATCCACTGAAACTTGGAACTTGCAGCTCAATGCACAGGCTCCAAACAGAATTAAAAATGGTAAGCTATACCCAAGGTAATGATTTTGTTTGTTTCATTATTCAGAAAAGAATGGGGGTAAAGAGGCATTTTTTTAAAAACACATGCAGATTCATACGAGAAGTTTGAAAGGTATTTGATACTTTTGTGCTCACCTAGATGCTTTATTTCCATTGATTTCTTTTTGAGGCTCTGAGCCTAACTCTCCTTAGGTTCCAATCACTGAGTCATTAACAAATCCCAACAGATGCCTGGGTCCATCTTTAGACACCAAAACATTATTGGAATATTAAAATTAGTATCATAACTCTGGTCCATAATAATGGCACCATCCATTGTTTCAATTATTTGTCATAATGTTCTTGGCACTTGGATTTTATGGTCTAGATATGAACAAGAGTGACATGCAGTGAAATAAACCCAGTTTCCCCAATTTTTTTCTTTTAATGTACTATTGTTTACATTAAAATTACCACAAAGAAGGTACAACTGAGCAAACATTCAATCTTATATTTTTCTTTCGTGTTATAGCAATAAAATTGTTTGGTACAAATCATAACTACATATGCATGGATATCACATAAGTGTCCCTATTCTTGCATTCATATCTGGAACTGTTTATAAATATTTTGAAATCTTTAGATGCATATGGGATGTCCAAGGTTGCAATGCTGTAATTAGTCCTCCAGGACACTTAGCATAACAGTATGGGTTGTAGTAACAGGTCATGAATTGTGTGATGGAGCCATGAAAAGCAGTTAACACTGATAGCAAATGTGGGCATGAGATGATGCTGAATAACTTTTCTTTGAGGAAATCATTACTAGACCTGACTCCAGTAATAATATATTTAAAATCTTAGATGGAGGAAGCCTGTCATCTTTATCACATTCTGCTTTGGTGGGATCAGTCTCCTCTCCAATGGTGGGCTCAGGAGAACCAGTCTCAGTTCCTGACAACTTGCTGAAAATCTGTAAAGCAAAACCAGTTATTTTTAAAGGTAACCCACCCCAACCCCACAACAAGGCCTCTTTTTTTCTTTCGCAAGACATGTAAAGACGTCCCAGCCCTACACACTGCTAACACTATCCATTTTAAGAGGCTGATTATTAAAACTGTTTAATGAACACATGGAAAATGATGAAATTAATATGTACATACATTTATTTTGTAGGTCATGGAAACTTCCCATATCTTTGTGGGAACATTAATGATGTGATAGTGAGTCCTTTGTTGTACACCTGTTACAGAAATTCACAATCTTTATCTAGAGCATATGAACAATATAGTGCATCCACAATACAGCCTATTTCTGAGGAAATGCAGCTCTTACTGACTGTCTACTACCTTGTTCAACTAGGTAAGATTGTTCTACATCCAGAT
Organism: Dasyornis broadbenti; assembly: GCA_013397935.1. Classification (NCBI taxonomy): domain Eukaryota; kingdom Metazoa; phylum Chordata; class Aves; order Passeriformes; family Dasyornithidae; genus Dasyornis; species Dasyornis broadbenti. Next base: position 899,308 of record VZRN01005166.1, on the reverse strand, counting down.
AGACTACATTCAATATATTACATGCAAGCAAATGAGAAAGGGAATATTAGGGCGGGGCAGTACTAAATACGAGTCTTCGATAATGTGATATTAAACTATTTCATTCACAGTTATGAAACAAAATGAAATAACTAGGTCTTGAAGGCGGGACAGATTGAATTGTAAATATACAGAGTTTATTTTCTGCTATCATCTGAGACCTCAGCAATGAAAAGTAAAGGAAAAGAGCTGTAATTCACTGCTCTTGCAGACAATCTGTGGTTTAGAAGTAGTATTATGCTGAGACAAGCAGCACTCAACCTCTTAAATATTTCTAATTATTGGTACTCCGGTTCAAATTAGGGAAGCTTTATCTGAGTATCACAAAGGCATTTCAAAATGAAAGAATTGCTTCACATCTGCTAAAGGCAATAGAGTAATGCATGCAGAAATCTGGAACACGGTTTTTAAAAAAATAAATGTTTTTTTAACTCAACAGTTTTGTTTAATTGTTTCATAATATTTCCTTCTTAATTTCTTTTAGCTGCAGACCAGGTCCCTTTGATTGAGGATTTGGAGCAAATATTCATGCGTTCCTGGCGGGAATCACACCTGTCTGAAATCCGTCAGTACCAGCAAGCTGTTCCCCAGGCCTTCCCCCAGGTGCCCAGCCAGATCACCCCAGTAACCTCAGCCCAGCTGCCCTGGCTGGCGGGGCTGGCAGCCAGCTCCTGTAATGACAGTGTCCATATCATTGAGTGCAGCTACTCCCTGGCAGAAGGGCTTTCAGAAATGTTTAAGCTACTCATTGAAGGAAAATTAATAAAGACAAACTATGTGGTAATCATATGTGCCAGTAGAAACCGAGCCATCGATTCCTGCATTGTGATAACAGGTAATATCCCATGGATGTATCTCATGCAAACCAGAGTAATTCAATGATATGAGGGGCTTGGTTGGAGTTCCAATAAGTTGCCTCACAAAGCAGAGCTTTGACCAACCAGTACTGGGCTTTGATGAACCCAAGCTGACACTGCACAGTTGGGTCTCTCCCCAGCAAACCAGATTGTGACTGTGTTGCTCATTTTCTCACCAAGGCATATCAGCCAACACAGCTACAAACAAAAAGTAGTGAGTTACAGCAGACACAGTGCATAAAGCTCTCCTGCTCTGTGCAGCTGGAATATTGCTGCAAACATGGGACCCAACCTTTCCTTAGCTTCTAAAAGGTGATCTTTCAATGTCATTCCCTTCAACAACCCATTGAGGGTTATTCTCATGAATAAATAAATTATCTGAATGGCCATTCAGAGATTCATTATGGTTGTAGGATAATTGGCAATTCCGTTCAATATTATATGGTCTCTTTATATACTGTATCAACATATATTTTCCAAACTGGGAATGAATACAAAGAATTGTAAAACATGGATTTGTTTTATATGTGTCTGGTGCATATATGTGTCAGACATAAAAGACTCATCTCTGCCATTTTTAAGTGTATGGTATCCATTTAGTTGTAGAATAGTTTTATTATGACTTAGAACATTTTTAACTTTAGTTTGAAGTGTTTTCAAAATTACTTTTTTTTCTTGTCTTTTAGGAAAGTATCAGGCAAGAGTTCTCTCTGAGAGCATGCTCAGTCCTTCAGACTACCAAAAAGAAGTTAACTATCAGCTGGTCACAGGGAAGGTGGAAACTCTGGGGTCCTTCTTTAGCACACTCTGCCCAGGTACCTAACAGGTTGTAAAGAGGCATGTTTACAAATCCCAAATGAGAAAATAGCTGTGTTCATTTCCTTTCCAGAAACAAGACACTATAAGAAATATATGAAAAATACAGGCCAAAGTTGTGAAACTACAATTGAATTGAAATTCCTCCTAAAAGTGTCAGTTTCTAAAATCCCTTGGCTTCATAAAAATAGGCCAGCAAATAGCCGAACATATTATTCTTAGCTATGCAAATTCATCCTTATATTATGTAAGTTCATATCCATATGTATGTATGAATTCTTTTGCCCTAAGCACAGAATTCATTTAGACCAGGACAGAACAGAGCACTTTTTTAAAAGGTAGGATTTGTCCCTTCAACTTACCATACTGTGAACTTGAATGTGATCCCTCAGAGAGGAAATCTGCAGAGAGCCAGGGTTATTGGATCATTTTTTAACTGAGTGTACTGAGGATTACTACAGGCAGGATTATCTGGGGATAGATGAAGCCACATAGAAAGTTAAACCATATCTCCCAACTAGGGCAATTGCAGCATATTTGTCAGTGTTAATGGGATGTCACAGTCTTCTTTGCCATTCCACATCATGTTGGTAAATAGATCACAAGAACCCTTCTGAATGTGTCATGATATTTTGAGTGCTCGCTTAAGGGAATCTAATTTCCCTTAAATCATCTTGTGGTTATGTGGTGTTTATCTTAGTATCTTCAAAGTATTGTTCTCAAAATCATAGAGAACCACAGAGAATCACAGAGAATCGTAGAGCTCTCTGCTATTGCTATTGGTTTTTTTGTATTGCTATTGACAAGTAAATGAGCATCCTAAAAATAGTTGCCACCTATATCCACTGAACTGCACTTCACAGGGCAGGCCCTGCCCTTCTGAGCTCAGTGCAGACATTCTCAAACATCTTTTCAACTGCTGAGAAAATATTAATGCCCACATCAGGCATATTGTACTCTCTGTGTAGCTTTCATCTGTAAGTAGGGCCCCTGCTCTATAGAAGTGGATATGTTTGCAGATATGCAATACATCAATAAAACATGCCTTGCTTGCTTCAGCATTGTGTATAGCTACAAAACTAATATTTTTCTTTTGGCTACATTGCAAATTATTTTTCTTTCTGTCTCTCAAAAATGTTAGAGTTTTAGAAATATTTATCAGATTTTTCTCAACTTTCTAGTAATCCTTGTTAGTGAACATTAGGGATCCATGGTCTGAATATAAACTAAGCCAGTTTCATATCTTTGTTGTTGCTGGTTTGCATCAGGGCTTTGAGGTTAGTTTTCTACCACATTCCATAGATGTCCTAGCTGGTCTGCAGACATGGTTTGTCATTCCCTGGTCTGGTTTTCATTTTATAAGTGCTAGTCTGTAAAAACAGATGCAATAGAAAATAACAAGAGGGTTCCTGTGTAAAATAGCCAATAAGCCAAGGGCAGGATAGCTAGCAAACGTATATAAAGTTTTTAAGATCTACGAAACAAAATCAGTATGAAATGCAGCTCTTATTAACATGGATGTTTCTTCCACTATCCCTTCAATTTGATAGAGGGTGACATTGATCTTTTGCTGGAGAAATTTTATCAGGAAAACCAAGGGCACATCTCTTCATCGCTTTCTGCTTCAGTGAATAAACCAACAGCAGTGAATGGAACAGGAACAGCTGTGTGTACAAGTAAGTAAGAAGGATGTTCTAAAGAGGCAGCTGGAGACCAAGTCTCTAGGTGCAGTTAGATCCATCTGGGCAGAGTCCTAGGCTCCTGGAGGCAAAAGTCCTGAGGCAAACAGGAACTTGTGTCTTGGAATATTCAGATTTGCACTAATGGATGTTCTGCTTCATTCCACTGGGAATCACAGTTTTTGAAGCTTTAAGTCTTACTTCAGTGGTAGCAGAATGCTACTGTTTAAATTCACTTTCAGGTCTCAGACACTTAGAAGATCAAAAAGTCCAAATACAGAAAGATTTCTTTGTATATTCTATATGGATTTTCATAAATGAACTCCTGTAAATAAGCAAAATGCCTTCAAGGGTAGATCAGTCATTCTTTGCCAAACTCTTAACATTTTGCTTTAGATTAGACTTTGGGCATATATCTAAACAGAATTTTGCCTTTTTCCAGGTTATGAAATTGAACGACATCAAATTCGTCCATTCCAGCTAGCAGTGGCTCAGAAATTGCTGTCTCATATTTGCTCAATTGCTGACTCCAGCACTCAAAATCTTGATTTGGGTTCCTTCGAGAAAATTGATTTCTTGATTTGTGTTCCACCCTCTGAAGTGACTTATCAACAGACTTTGTTTCATCTCTGGCACTCAGGTGCTCATTAGTTAGCTTTATTTTAGATTTATAGGACATTCATAGATGTATTCATATCTGGAAATACTGACTCTTGTTCAATTTTTTTAGGTATTTTATTAGAACTTGGATTAGAAAAGGAACATCTTACAAAGCAGAGAGTGGAACAGTATGTTATGAAACTAGATGCAGAAGCCCAAATTAAATTCAAAGTCTTTTTACAAAACTCTATGCAGAATCCACATACACTATTTGTCCTAATTCATGATCATGCACACTGGGATCTAATGAGGTAAGAAAACTGTAACTTGCTTTTAGAGAAATTATTATTATCTGCATTATCTCTCAAGATGAGCTTTCAGATTTATCCCTTCCTTCATCTTTGTTTGCATCTTTCTGCTAACTCCGTCTCCCCATCCATTGAATAAACATGTTTTAAGGTCCTTCGTGACTTATTCTTACCCTGCTTATTATATTGTGTCTCAGTGGAACATTTCAGCTTTTTTTGCTCTTCATTTTTATCTACTCTCAGCCACAGCTATTGTTGTTTTTGCTAGTTGTCATTAGTTCAGAGGAAAGCTTCTTGTGAAAGCACACAGAGCTCGTCATCCTCTGGGCTGTAAAACTTGCAAAACTCCTACCCAGTGAATAGACAACTAGTGAGCCAACACTGCTGCCTATTTTTTTAACTGATTGGAAATTTTTCAGTTTTTTTTTTTTCCCACAATCACTGATTTGTAAGAATTGAAAGCTTCTGTGGATGTGTAGTGATGCCAGGTAAAGTTCTGAGGGAAAGAGGAAAGTTTCTGTCTGGTGTTTACCAAGTTCCCCATCAGCTCATTTGCATAACTCATTGCTTCCCTCACAGAGCTCTGTTTCCATAGCTTCTCAACAACCTGCCTGCTGAGAAGTGGGGCTGCTTTTGCTGTCTGGTTCTGAGGCTCTTGGGGAGGTTGCAGAACATTCTGAATTCCAGAAACACCAACATATTCCAGCTTTGGGATCATGGTAGTGTTTCTGAAACCAAAACCTGTGGAATCTGGCTTGTGAATGAAGTGAGAAGATCTTGTCTTTTACACTGGTTACGAATGATGATTTTCAATGAAACTTTGCATCTGAGGGTTTCTGTTCAACTCCCCTGTCTTAGGAGCTTTTGCAGCTGTCCCAGCCTTTGAGGCATTTATTCATATAGCATCCTTGAGTGGTGGGCACGTACCTGAATTGCTGCTTAACTCTGTTTTATATTTAATAAAGATACATAGGCAGGTAAATGCCAAAAATTAAATAGCATGAATTTGGACTGAAATTTTGCACAGGAACAAGGAATCGACTGTCAGTGTTTCATGATACTGGGATTTGCTCTAAGAATAACAATTCTTTGCTTTTTCTCTCTTTTTCTGTCATATTGACTTACCATCTGTACTTTTCTATCTTGATTTTTGTAGGTTAGAATCATCTTTTGTTAAGGGCAGCACTAACAATCTGACCACAGTTATTACTGGACTGTATGTCTACTGGTAACTGCGCCATCAGCTTCCTTTCATCCTTTATCTCTCATATTCTGGTAGTTCTAAGGGAATAGTAATTTGCTAGCTAGAGAGCTACTCAGACTCACAGAAATTTTTAGTTGGAGTGAAATAATTTGAATTTCTTTTCCCATCCTTCTGTGCAACAATTTCAGGGTAAAAGAAGAGTCCTAATTTCCTTTAACTTCGATTTCACATCCAGGTTTAAGCTATTCCACTGATACAAATGTTCCCTTTTCCTGATCACTTTGGAGAGTTTTGGGTTTCTTCTTTTGCAGTGCTATGCATAGTCTTTATCCTCAAACAGAGCTGTCGACAGGACTTGTTGATAGACTATTGAACTGCAGGGAGGTGAAAGAGGCACCAAATATTGTGACCCTCCATGTGACTTCCTTCCCCTATGCGCTGCAGACACAGCATACTCATATCAGCCCTTACAATGAGATCCACTGGCCTTCTTCATACAGCAATGTAAGATGGATGCTTTGAGGTGCTTTTGTGAGCTTTTCATGTTATTTTCCATTTATATACTTGACAAAACTGTGAAGTCCCCATGATTTTTGCAAACTAGAATGAGGTTTGAATGACATCTTGTTCAGTCTGTGGCAAATTCGTTTTTCCTTTGCTTATCCTTTCTAGCTTTTTTTTCTGTATTCCTTTTATATCTCCTATAAACCCTAGTAGCTCTGCTAAAAATCTTTGAGCTACATAAATGGAAATCATCTTCAATTCTGTCTCTAGTGAATTACTGCATAAATATATATACATAGACGGATTTTCTTCATATATGTGCATATTTATTCCCTATAGCTGTTTTGTCTGTGTATATGTATATGTGGGGAGAGAGAAAGAAATGGGGAAAAATTGGGTCAAACTTTCATTTTCTCAAAAAAGCCTAATTCTGTTTCTTTCTCTTCTTGTTTTAATATGTCTGAATAGATGTATTTTTATTAGAGAATGTGATTCTAAGTATATGGGATACCAGTGGTTAATCACTTGTAAATTAATTATTGATAAACTTTACTCTTATGTTTTTATTGCTTCATTTGCTTTAGGGTGTAGATTTATACCATGAAAACAAGAAATACTTTGGACTGTCAGAATTCATTGAGTCCACCCTCTCTGGACATAGTATTCCACTGCTTCGGTATGACAGCTCTTTTGAAGCAATGGTCATGGCTTTGGGAAAGAGGTATGGGACCCTCCTTTATTTAACATGGGAAGCTTAGGAAGTCCTTTTTAGTGACTCAGGTTACTAGCTAGAAGCCCAGGTTTTTGGGTTTTTTTTGCTTCTCCCTGTTTTATACATCATTTACATATGCAAGGCATTTCACCTGTTCTTATTTTCTCGTTCTGTCTATTTAGTATATATTAGACCAGCAATGTCATCAGTCAAGGCTGCCTCTTGCTATGAGCATGCACACTGCTTAGCAATGCAATTTACAGTGTGTTCTTCTTGTGACCTGTAACTACCTCTGTATTATAATGATCTAACATTGCATCATCTGTGCACCTGGGTTTCATTTCTGGGTGAAAATCAGAACACAGGAAGCTATTGGATGGATCTCCTTTCCATAGAGTGGGGATTGAGACAGATGTAGCTGGGCTTGGGAAGTTGGAGTGCTCATTGGTTGCTGCCTAAATATTTAATCCTCTTGAACACAAAAGTAAGTTGGTTCAGGGCTTCAGTCAGAAAACAAGAGAAACATCCCATCTTCCTTCTGCCCCTTAAGAATGACACACAATGAAGAATACTATTCTTATTGAGAATATATTTTTGGTTGATGATATTATTGAGTCCCTCAGCTAATATTCTGTGATAAATTTGGTAACAACAGTAAGGTATGGATAATCTAAAGTGATGTAACCTTACTGGACTACTTGCTTGGTAAATCTTTACTAAGAAAACTGGAGAGACAACATCAGTTCTGATTGTGAAATGACAGCTTGTAAATACTTTACAACTGCAATGGGTGAGATTCAGTTGTGTAGTAGATATGAAGGATTTTTTACAGGAGAAAATCCTGAGTTTAGTATATTTTGTGAAAAATAGCTTTTCCACTTCACCCTTTAATACTTCGCTATTTAATTCACCCTTTATTTCAGGTTCCCCAGATTACACAGTGCAGTGATAAGGACTTTTGTCCTCATCCAACACTACTCTGCAGCTATGATGGCAGTGTGTGGTCTTTCTCAGATGAAGAATTACACCTCAGTTGAAACTCTGGAGATCACCCAAAATCTAATAAACTCTTCAAGACAATGTCCTAGTGGCCATGGCCTCATGGTAGTGTTGAGAATTCCGTGTATTCCGCTGGCTGCAGTGGCATATGAACGTCTGTATAATGTAAGGGAAAGACTTGCCCTTGAAGATAACTTTGAAATAATCTTGGGAAATCCTAATTCCGGAATCACAATAGGGAAGCATTTTGTGGAGCAGCTAAAGGTAAATTGCAGAATGGAAAGCTGGGAAGCTTCTTTAGATGGGTAGGTGGGGAGACTTTACTGGTGAGAGTTATGGTCACGAGCTGAAGTGCAGAGTCTTATAGTAAAAATAAAAACTGCCATGAGGAGCATGACTTTTACCTTTTAGACATACTGTCTGTGACACCTCTCCTGTCCTGCCTTGGTTAATGCTCAGTGGAGTATTAACTAACATGGCTAGAATTTGACTTCCAGTAGCAACCCTCATAAACAGTTGAAATGCTTTTATCTAAAAGCACTGTAAGAAATACATTTAAAAAGCCGAATAAAAAGTTCAATTTTAGCTGAATTTTCTCACAAAAACCTCACAGTGCAAAAAAATATTTTAATCAGTGACTAGTTGAGAGTTACATTATTCTTGTCACCAGCAGGTGGCAAAGAAAACTGATTTGCCTACTGATCAGTGATGGAAGTTGTGGATGCTGGAGCACCCTGGTGTTCAGAGCTTTCTGAACCATATTTTGGCTTATGGATTAATTTATAACCTTGAAGTCCAGAGTCATAGGTCATCTGTTTAATAAGAGCCTCCTTTGCTCTTCATAAAATTACCATCATCTGATTGCCAAAGCAAAAATGTATTTCCATTCTAGAATATTTTAATAGATATATATGGTACACTGTTCACTCTGATTCATTACATGTTAGATGAAGTAATTTGAGATCCAGGGCCTAATGCTGATCTCATTCTGCTATAAATTAGGCACAGCTTACTCTGAAAAATCAGTTTTAGTCTTGAATCCCATCCTGATTATGTTCTCTGACATGTATAGTAGGGGAACATGTACAGCTGTCAGAGGCTGAGTTGTACTTGAGTACTGAGGTGTACAGTAAGTTGACCTCACTGTAGATTCTCCTTATCTGTAGATCAGTCTTACAGCAAAAACGACTAACTGGTGCGAGTAAAGCAATATAGCCAGATGCTAAACAGTCAAACAATAGATCTAGTTGTCAGATTTCTCATAAAGCTATCAGGAAAACCAATAGCTGTAGAGGAGAGTGGGAGACTGCAGAGGACTATAAATGGGGACAGTGGTGTGTGTTGAACACTTCCAACTTTCTCCTGTTCCTCTAAGGTGTAAAGGTCTCATTTGTAGCTTATTGTCTTCCTTAGACACAGACATTCATTTATTATCTGCCTCAAGAAGCAACCCTCTATACTCTCTTCTCTCCCCCAAAACTCCTGCTCATCTTTACTCTCCACTGTGCCATATTTGCCATATGCCCTGGTCTCAGTGCTGTCTATGCAGCTTGAATGCTGGGAGGCTTTTCAGGCTGGAACAAACCATCCCAGTGTTCTCAGATTTACAGCAGGCAGATTGCTGCCTGTAATGCTCTAGGAACTGTGAGATCTATCTGTGTTGAAGTTGGCTCTGCTGTGTGGCTTCTCTTCCACTGTACAAGTGGATTCTTACAATGGATGATAAAGTGTGCCTTTCTGCCTTTTTATTTTAAATATATATATATGAAAACTATTATATAGTTACAGATATGTCCAACAGGATTTTTCTACCTTATACAGATCTGGCAGAAAATTGAGGATGTAGATTGGAGGCCACAGACCTATTTGGAATTGGAAGGTTTGCCTTGTATATTGATATTTAGTGGGATGGATCCACAAGGGGAGTCTTTGCCACGGTAAGAAGATCCGCTCTTTTCTCAGTGGCAGTTTTCTATCCAATGGCTAAAGATTAACTGTATAATTACTTGTGTGAGAAGAAAACATATTTCAATGTAAAGGTGTTTCTTTGCCATTTTTTGGCAGTTTTTATATCATAAATACAACCCACACATAATTGCTAATAACCTTCTGCTTATAACAAAATGTAAATAACTCCAAAAATATTATGAGAGTTATGCCAGTTTAGAGGAGAGAATGTGTATGTTAAAAAAAGAAGTATAGCTGCTTAGGTTTCTCAATGTAGCTGAGAAATCTGCATGGTGCTGGCATATGTGCTCCAGGATGTGTGCAGATATCAGAGCCTTCTGCAATGGCAGCTGGAAGCCAGACAGGATGCCCTGAGGCATTAAATGTTTTTGTATGTTCGACTGAATCCCATTCTGTGTGTTAGATTTAGAACTCCAATGATTATTCTTTCTCTTATGCTGATGCTAATGTTCAGTGCGCTAGATTAAGTTGCATAGCTGGGTTAAGAGAAAGAAAAATGTATGCACCACAATGGTGCATACACTTATCAAGCACAAAATACTGTGTTCTATCTCATCCGTGGCTGAAGCAAATCATGAAAAAATTCCCCTTTGGCTGTGTTTCTAAAAGACATATGGCAGTGGATTACAGTGAGATTTCATACTAGCTCCTCTTGTTTCTCTCCAGATCACTGAGGTACTGTGACCTACGTTTAATAAATTCATCTTCTTTGGTGAGGACAACCCTGGAGCAAGAACTTGGTTTGGCAGCATACTTCGTGAGCTCAGAAATTCACACAGAGAAAGCAGTTGTGAATGATGTGTTAGAAAGTGACCCGGAGAAACTAAGCAGTACTGATAATGAAGATGAAGAAATAGTGACAGAAGGTATTATTTATTACTGGTAATAAAAGAAGCTGTAAAATTATTGAAAATTATTAGCAAAAGCAGAAGTGTGTGGGTGAGGGTTTCTCACTTTAGTCTTACTGAGTGAGCTCTGCTCCTTGGTTTTGTTTCATCTCATTGAAGCTGTGTTTTCTCACCCTCCCTGCCTGGGACTGCTGCTGCTGATGGATTTTAACTTCTTGCAATTCTACTGCTGCATCTGTTATCTCTCTCTTTTCTGGCTCCCTGCTCTGTTCCTCCACTGCCCTCTATGTTCTGACAGCCTCAAAGCGGAGCTCAAGTAGGAACACCCAGTGACATTCACTGTTCAGAGTACCCTCTGCACTCTCTCTCCCCAGCAGGGAAGGGTGCGATTTGCTGTCTGAGAAGCAGTGACCTATCCTCAGGGCACTGGCAGCTCCAACTAAACCGTCCCTGACTGATGCTACAGAACCTATGCTTACAATGATGTCAGTGATAAAGATTCTTTTCAAGGAAACAGTATATAGTACAGCTGAGTAGTCTCTAGTTTGTAAGGTGTTAAATAGTATGGATAGAAAACATATCTCAGCATAGAAACTTCTGAGTTCTCCTTGAAAACACCCATGAATTCAAATTGACAGTGTAGAGTTGGTGAATTCATCATTTCTTAAAAGACCAATTAAGAACATATAAATGTGTAAAAAAACAACAATAATTTACCCAGGAACAATTGCTTTTTGGGATTTTTTAAGTTCTAATTGATGGGCATTATCAGTTATTTATTAGTTCTTTACACTTTTCTTTACTGTCTGTTGTGCCTGTGGAAAACAAAGGATTGTTATTCCTGTAAAGTATTTAAATCTCAAACAACTTGCCTTCATTTTTATTTCTATACTATGAAGAGTAAGAAAGCCAATTACTGTTCACCTAAGAAGTTATTGCTCACTGAAAATGAAAGCAGAACAAGCTGAACAAAAATACTTTCTTTAATGCAGTATATACCCTTCATAGAGGAATGAAATACCTGAGGTCGAAACTGTGTTCAGTGGATGCCTGCTTCAGATGTGATGAGTACTTCTTGTGATGTGTAGTTCTGTCCATTTAGTTGAAGTATGCTGAGATTGTATGTGATCTGAGTCAAATGGGCTCCTAAGTTGTCTAAGGCTTCTCTCCTAGTCCATGAAGTATGATGTGGTCTTCCAGAGTCCAATTCAGAACATGAGATAGGCTTACAGTCTAAGTTTTCTGATGGCAGTGCTTTTGTCTCAGTTTATCATGTTAACACTATACAGAAACAAGCATTTTAACTTAGAAGCCTGAGCTAGGAATCTTAAGTGAATGGCTTTGATGGCTATCCAGTTACAGATTTTCATCATCAAAAGCTGAGATATAATCTGGCCATTAAGCTGTGAGGGGTAGGAGGTAAGTTCATAACATACTGACAAAATAGAGCTTGTTGCCTGCTGGTTTCCCTGACACTGCATTAGTGAGGAATGTAAGACATGGGTTGGAAGAGAAATGATGGTTGCAACAGGCCTAGATATTACCAGCTCGTGGTTGCAGCACTGATATTTGTGAAGCTATTGCAGCTCAGCATAGGTAAATTAGACCATGGGCTGATCCAACATTGCGTGGTAGGAGCAGATACTCTCCATACTGAAAACAGTGTCAGAATGAAGACAAGTCCCACACAAACCGTAGTGTACTTTTCTCTACTTTGACAATGTAGCCGTGACTTACAGGCTTACTAAATTATATTTTGATTTTGTTTTCCCTTACTATCATTCATGAAACAGGTTCTACTTCAGAAAAGAGAAGTCCTATGAAAAGAGAAAGATCTCGTTCCCATGACTCTGCGTCTTCATCTCTCTCTTCAAAAGCTTCCAGTAAGACCATAAGATCACCTCTGTTAATTTAAATTTGGGACATAAAAGAGACCTTAGCTTATTAGATAAATAATAAAAGGCATAAATCACTAAGGTTTTGATAAGGCCTATTTTAATGGGGTAATTTAAAGTGACAAAAAAAAGTAAGAATGAGACTTCTGAAATACAGGAAATTGGATCTTTTCTTGCTTGAAAAATTGTCATGTGATGGGGTCCCTAAACTAGGTGCTTCTTTATTATGTGACACTGAGGTATAAATCCTCAGTTAATATTGTGATAGCTGGGTGTGTTCACTGAAGCTATAACAATTTATGCAAAAAGAAACATGCTTCACATTTAATTTTTTTTTTTTTTTTTCCTGTATGAGGGAGAAAAGGCATGTTCCTTTCATTGTTATTTTTAGCTTTTTGGTATTGCCCTGGAATGTTCACTCATTAATTTTACACTGTTTGGAAGCTCTTTTTGAGGTGGATAATTTTTTAAACAGTTTCATTTTAATCTGCAAACTGATGTAGAAAGTATGAAGGAATGTTGAGAACTACTACAGCTCTTTTGTCTGATAACTTTATTTACTTGCTTTTAATGTAGATAATATTAAGAGGAGAATTGAATAAAAATGGGGAATATAAATTGTACCATAACTTCCTAAAAGTTGCAATATCATGAAGCTTTTAAAACATTTTATCAGTGACAGTAAATTCTTTTTGATCTTATTGGAGTTTGCAACATGGTACCATGCATATTTGGCCTGTAATTTCTTTTCTACAGGCACAGTGGTGGTTGCAAAAGGAAAAAAAAAATTGAAAACTTTGGATAAGCTTCATCACTTTAATTTTCAGAATGTTTTTTTCTCTTTGAAGTTGGGCTGCTCATAATTTCTACAGTGTCGATGTGGCCTGCCTGTGGCTCTGTGCCCTCAGGTTATCTGTGGTTAAAGAAATATTTTTCCTTTCTTTTTTTTCCTGTGCCCTTGGCTGCTGGTATTTTGAGGGATGTCATAGTGGTGTTACTTGCAACTATTCGTGGTGCTGGTGATACTTTTGTATTTATTGCTAATGGCCTTTACTACTACTTTAGATTAATAGGCAGTTAGAGGATATCTTACTATTTCTTGAAATCAAGAGAAAATACTGACCTTCGTTCATTTAAAATGTAGAGGTTTTTTGAGAACCAGGACAGTTGTTTTCTCCATGAGAGGAAATCTGGTTTAATCTATGTTCAGCCTTAGGCAGGTATTTCTAAAATCTTGTGTAGACTGATGCCACAAGCAGTTCTCAGTCTACTTTGAAGACTGAAATCTTTACATACCATCTTTCACTAAGCATTAAAGATGCTCATAACCACTTAACATGTGTTAAACTTTCAAGAAATCTTCATAGTTAAAATATATAGGGTAAAAATATACAGCTTTCAGAAAATCAGCAATTATCTGAGGGGTGTATCTCCATTACATATTCATGGCCTACATTCATGAGTTCAGTATATTCTCTGAGCTAACCCAAGGCTGTGTGAATGCACTAATGTGTTATCTAGCACCAGGGACTTGAGAGCTGCCAGGTTTTATTAGATCAGCCTAAGTGCTGCAGTGACACATACATGGGTGCCAGAGCAGAGCTGACTCAGAGGACAGTTTTAGATGTCACTCTGTGTAGACATGTCTGTAATGTGATGGGGTAATAGAGTGGAATACTTATTTTCTTCAATTCATTTAAAAATGGTTTCAGTAATTCTGTATTTGTCTTGAATGATTAATGGATCTGGTGAACACCTTAAGCAAGGAATGTGTGAGGAAAATAGAGGACAGGACAATCACTGACATCTTTCCTGTGCACTTCAGTACTTTAAAAGCCACTTTCTACATTGAAATGAATACTCCAAACTAGTCCCATTATGGCTTCTTGTATGAGGAAGGCCAAAGGAAGAAGAGCAAGATTGCAATGTTTGCTGGACAATCTATCAAGATGATTATTTGTTGTGTTTTGTTTAACTGTGGCATTGACTAGCAGAGATAGTTGTACTGTGTTGAAATATAAATTTTCTTTTAGTTACAGCATTCTGCACTGAGTCATCTCCTCCCCAAGCCCTAAGCAACAGCACTGAAGAAACTACAAATAACTATGAAAGGCAGAAGCAGAAAGCAGACAAGGGGGCACAAACAACAATCAGCAAACACTTGCCACAAGTAACTGAACAGCTGGATATGAAACAAAACATAAAAAATGCCCAAGTCTCCATCACCTCGTCATCCTCCTCACCTTTCTCCTCCTCTTCCTCCTCTGCACCTACTCATAACTCCTTCATCCTACAGACTTCTCAATGCTCCATGACCAAAGCATCAAAACAGCCTCCCATAGTTTTCCTGCCCAAACTGGTTTATGACATTATTACTTCTACAGATAGCAGTGGTCTTCCCAAATCCTCTTCCCTCTTGCCTTACCATTCTGTTATGTGGGCAAGTTCTTTTCGTCCTCTTATGAGTAAGATGATGACGTGCACGGAGCAGTCTCTGTACTACCGCCAATGGACAGTTCCCAAGCCAATCCATATGGACTACAACAATAGAAATGAGGGCAGAATGGACACCTTTCACCCAAGGAGGCTGCTGCTGAGTGGGCCACCACAGGTGTGTAAAAAGAACAAGGTATTATCATTGATTTATTTTGTTTAATTTTATCATAATCTTAGAAAAAATATTTAGTTATTAGTATTCATACTGGAAGGGGTGCTTTTTATGGAGAGTAAATTACTTACATTTTATTTCCTAATCCCTTCTAATAAAAATCTCTTCCTTTCTTTACTGTTAGCCTGAGCTCCAAGACAGAGAAGCTGCAGCAATGTTAATTTTCTGTCAGTCTCTCTCCATTAAAATATTTTAAAGATATGTTGCTCAAGATACAGATTTCATGTATAATTTCAGTTTGTTAAAGTTTAATATGCATTTACATTTTAAATAAAGATCAAAGATCTTAAAGCCACTTTCTTATGATCAATCTAAAAGCAGCTGGAGTTTGTAATTAAGTTATTTTGTTGCCTTTGCACAGCAGACAGAAATAGAAGCTGTTGTAAATAATACATGCAAGAAGGCCAGTTGAAGTAGCAGAGCCACATTTACAAGACGAGTTGCTGACCCAGGAGTTTTTAAATGACTTTGGAAACATGTATGGAAATGGGTCTAGTTCTAAGAAGTTAATTCTCATCTAAACTCTCTAGGAATGTTTAGCACTTACGTCTGAGCTAGGTATCTCCTAGTTAAGTGCACGTTACAGGCTAAAGGTGATATTGTGCCTCTCATGTTTTACTGAAGCATGAAGCAACAAGATAGGAAGAAGCACTGTGCCTACTGAGAGCAGATGTATTTCCTGTGAACCTCAGAAATTAAACAGGATGATGAATGCAAACCAAGACAAAGCTGTTTCCAGTTATTGCAACATCAACCCAAAGCACTAATCTAAAGATAGTTACTGAATTAGCTTGCTACATGATCCACTCTTTTGTGCCCACCCATCCATGGCAAAAAGCAACTGCATGTTGCTATTTGTTAAATGATTGTATTCCATTGTATACCTAAATTTCTGGTGCAGCAGAGTAGAAAGAGCATTAATAAGCTTTTCATATTGGGAATTCCTGCAGATGTTACTCTAATTCATAAAGGATTCCAGAAAATATTCTGATGATCAGTTTTTCACTGTCCATTCCTTTGATCTAAATAGTTCATGTTTGCCAAATTTTGAGGTGTTATATGTTCAAGAAACTGAATTTCATACTCAGCTGTGGCATAAAAATGAATACAATCTGGAGAGAGGTGTTCATTTTCATCTCAAAAAAACCTGCAAAATGACATGCTGTAACAACTTCTGTTAGGATTTTATACTGCATTCACATCAAACCCCATAAAGATACTATTCCAAAAGCCATTCAAAACATTCAGATTAGCCAATAAGAAAATATTTCTTTGGTATTCATTTGCTTTTGGGTCACAAATGTAAATCTGTGGTTTTCAGAAGAGTCATTCAGAGACATCTGAGAGCATACAATACACTGTGAGAAGGTTTTGATGCTTCCCACACTTGGTACTTTCAATTTAGCTAACTGTAATTAAATAGACAGCCTTGGTACTTTCAATTTAGCTAACTGTAATTAAATAGACAGCTTGTTTATTCATTCGCTCCCTTCCAGGGTGTGGTATTCACTATTTTTCACTATCAAATAGTTCTATTTTTTCCAAGGATGGAACAAGACTCCTGTTGACCCGCTGTACAGCACTGAATTTCAGCCTTGATAATTCTTTTGCTTGAAACTCCATCTCTTTTTCAGCTATCTTCACAATGCAGGTTATTTCCTAGTGTTGCATTTGGTCCTGCAGTTGGATTAGTTCCTAAAAGATGCTTTTCGTATGGTTCTTAGTTTTATATTCCTCAGTTCTTTCTGTAGAATATACTTGTTTCACACAGAAAAAATATATTCACATAAAAGTAGGAGTATCATATCTTCTTCATAAGTATAAAAATCTAGGGTTATATATTAAGTTAGGGGAATTTTCCATTTATTATTCCATGGAAATTTCTAATTTATTTCCATTTTCATGGAAAAACCCAGCAACTTTTCTACCTTTACTATTTTAACCTCCCAAAGTACTAAAAACTCCTGTAAACCAAACAAACAGCTTTAAAAGTATGTGGATTATTTATTAGTTTGGGTATAACAATACAGTGTTTCTTGAAGGGAATAGTTACAATAAAATATGCAGAAATTAGAATTACCCTTCTCTTTTGGGAAGAAATAATTTTCCTTCCTGAAGTAGCTTTTATTCATTACTTTTGACATTAATATTTCACATGGACTTAACACTTACTGCATCTAGAATTGTAGGCAGAAATGAAAACAATTATTAGAGAGCTCATATCTGAATGTTGATAACATCTCAGCCAAAGTATAAGACTACTAAAGTAGTATCTTCCCAAAATTTAGGAAGTACTTATTTTCTTTATCAGGCAGCGATTCCTTTACTAAAATTTAAATCAGGAAGCAATTTGCTGGTTAAAATGAAAAATACTAAATCAACAGAGGAAGAAAACTAGGCACATTAGAGAATGAAAATCACAATTCTCACTGACAGGGTAATTAGTTATAAAATATGCTCACCCTTCTCTCACAGAGACATTTTACCCTATATACTGGTCAAGATATTCTGCTGGAAGACTTGATGCATTTTTAGAAGGACAGTTATGTACATTAGAAGGCATTAAATGAATTATTTTTACAATAGGCTTGAGGAAATGCAGCAAAATCTGGATAGGTAGAGAATAACTTACCTGTAAATTAGTTTACATCATTGAAGTGAAGCCATTGGTTAGTGAGTATAATTTAATATGCATCACCACCAGCAATATGTATCATATCTACAGCTCAAAGTCTAGTCCCTCGTGCACCCAAGCAAATGCCTCTATGGAATTCTAAATTCACTCAAATATTTTTTTCTTCAGAACATTCATCTTAAAGTTCCCCAAACTGCAAATCAAGGTTTTGTGTGTTTTTTTTTTAAACTGGGTTTTAAGACTTAGAACTAGCAATTTCCTGAAGTGTGGAAGCTGCTGGTGAACACAGCGCAGTCCTGCGGCACCACATCCAGGGAACGAATCAAGCATGTTTTAAGACACTTCCTGAAGAAGAAAACTGCTGCCCATATTATTACTCTACTTTTATTAAAATCTTATTACAATGGGTGTATATACCATTCAGCTTGTGTAAGAAAAATATTAGGGAAATATTTAATATATCTATTATTAGCTGTGTTTTAGAAGAATATAGCATGTGGAAACAAGGAGAAGAGCCATCAACATTTGACCAACTGTCTGTGGATCATCAGCATGTTTTCTGCAAATCATCATTGATTCACAGGCCACAGTTTGAAAACTACTATCATGGTATGTGAAGAACTCTCTCACCTGGAAATTAAAATAGAAAAGCCTTATGGAATTATTTCCCCTTTCAGTGTATTCCTCCGAATGTGAAGCCTGAAATCAGATGATACTTTATACCAACATGTAAGAATAATAAAGTACTTCTAGTGATCCTGGTGTCTAGCGTCTGGAACAAGTTAAAGGAAGCTCACTACAATTAGACCTTCTACAACAGCACTCTTGATTGCCATTCCATCAGTATGCATGGAGGCACACATGCAATTTATCTGACTGAAATGTTCCTCTCTCAGATTCTTTGTTTGCATCCTATCCTTGATATCTATGGCAAGCAGAGTTCGGTGGTCAAAATCTTTGGAGAGCTTTCCCCTCCTCTTTGGTAATGTATGTCTTTGATACAAAAACTAGACCTTCATATCTCAAATTTTCTGCAGGGAAGAATTTGAATTCATATTCCTTCCTCTTGCTACAGCTACTCTCTTCACGAATGAAGAGCTGAAGGGTAAGCACAGTCTTAGTATTTTATGGCACTAAAATCATCCCTGGCACTAAGGATGAAAATAGAATCAAAACCCCTAAATCTCTGCAGGCCCCAAATTCCTTAGTTATCATCAGTTTTCACAAGATTTATGAACATTTACAAAGCACTTTATGAATCTGACAAAGCACTGAACACTGCCACATATTTGAGGAACCTTTTTCTGGAAAGTAGAGCTTTTTATCGTAATGGCACCTCTCACATACATTTTGTTTCAGGAATTGTACAAATGCAACCCAGTTCTAGATTCCTTCAGTCTTTTAATCTGTTTGCAACTTTGGCACCCAGAGCCAAGACAGGATATGGGGAAAAACACCTTGCTCAGAGTACTTCCTTATCAGTTGTTGTCACTATTAATATATCACGCTTAGCCCAGAGCCACTAGGTAGGATCAGCACAACATTGTGCTTGGCTTCCCTAAAGTCGTATAAAGTTGCAGACCATTCAGGTATCCACTTTAAAATTTCTTTCAGATCTCCTATTTGTTGCAATTGGGAGATAGAGGATGGGCAGATGTGGGGCTTTATGCTTCAAAGGTGTGCATATCCTCCTTACAGGATCTCTTTGCAGCTACTTACAGTGGACAAACCGTTAAAAAAAGGGGTAGTGACAGATACCTGAGAGGAAAATAGTGACCAGGGGCTCTTTGTAGAGATGTGGACATTGTGTTTATTGACAGCTATTCAGTGTTTTCAAAGAGACGCTCTCTGTGCTATTCCATTTTGCCTAGAGATGGCACACATAGAAAGCAGTACAATTAATTTTAAAGATGAATTTAGCTATCTGGGCATGCTGCAAATGTACTTGAACAGGATTCTTCCCTTCTGGAGTAAATCTGATTGTAAATGAGAAGTCATTCTCTTGTCATTTTCTTTTTGGACATCTTCTCAAAATGACCCAGAAAAGGTGTTCTCTCTTTAACCAATGCATTTCTTGAGCAGCAGATGCAAGCAAATGTATAAGTGAATGGAGTCCAAACATGAATGCTGCATGTGCTCAGCCCAATCTCTGTCCTGTCAGGGAAAATTCTGAAAACATGGAGAGATTCCTGAAAGTTCCCAACAGCTTTTTACATACAGTGTTGCTCATATCTAATAGTTCATGAAGCTCACAGTACTGAACTGGAAACTTTTATTGTGACAGATAATGATATTGGGTAAGGTCTGATGCATATAATAGCATAAGTGCATGTGTTTCAGTTTAGTGGTTTAGCATTTGTCATCCTCTGGTTTCCAATGTTTTTGACTCGTGGCCCTGCAGCTTTGTGTACACTTGAGCCAGCTGACTGATGCTTTCATCTCAGCGCCACGTAGCAGTAGCCTCATCACTCCCACATACATTGTGGAAAACCATTGGCAAAGACTGGACCCCCAAGGAAAGAAAAATACAAGTGTTTGATAAGAGTAAAATTTTAATGCATATCAAAAGGAAAAAGTAAGGTTTTCAACCGGTTGTTCTGTTGACAGTTCTAAGTATATACTTCAAACAGATTAAGATTAAATTTTACATAGATATCTGATATTGAGGAGACAGGTGTACTTTTGATAAATCATCTCTCATTTGTTTGAAGTTACGGAACTGTTAATCTGTCAGGCTGTCCTGTGCTGAATGAAAAGATGATCAGAGGTACTTTAAAGGAGTATGTTCATCAGGGAATGAAAAGGTAATCTCAGATGTGAGAGAAAACTAATTAAAGTATTTTCTTTGTCTCAGATGTGGGAAAAGAAGATGGTTCTGTTTTAGCTCATCAATCAGTAGCCATTGCAGCCAAGTTTAGAACTTTGTTCCACAGTCAGAGGAAAAATGGTCATTAGTCTCAATAGATTTTACATAAAAACAAATCTGGGAGTTAGAAGCATCTGGTCCATGGGCTGACTATAGTCCATGCTGTCGTTTCCTCTATTCAAAGTCCCATTTTTTACTGTGTTACTCCTGGATGACAGAGAGATGTTATGCACCCTTTGCAAGCAATTGTTCAAAATGCAATCTAATATGTTAAAAACAACAAATAATGAGCTTTGACCAAAACAAATGCCTGATCTCTTGCTTCGAATTTAAAGGCTCCCTTCCTCGAGTGTTGAGAGAAGATGAAAATTTTGCTTGACACAGATGGAAAGTAGTATCTTTAATACTCTGTTTAGCAATTTAATACCCTATGCTTCTGAGATGTCCTAGCAGCAACGGAAGTGAAGCTGAGTTTTCAATTCAGTAGTAATATAGACTTAATCCAAAATCTGATGCCACTTTGTGAAATCAGACAGTTGCTGCAGAATGTCTTATAATTGATTTACATGTTAACCTCCCCTGTACAGGGCACACACAATCATGGTTTGTAAAGTTCCATGCTTAGATATGGCCTTATTTACTTGATATTATCATCAGTAAACTACATGTGAAAGACAGAACAGTCCACTGAGTAAATAATTGGCTATGGCTTACACCTTCCAGCAATACTATTTGGAGTAATGAAGAGAAAATTTATACAGTGTGTTGATGGGGTAAAAAAGAAAGGAGAAAGTTATATTCTTAAGATAATTTAATAATAGACTTTTAAAAGGTAGTTTTAAAAGATTGAGAGGGAAATAATGTATTTTCAGCACAAGAGGTGAAACAGCACATTGTTGCACACACTGTGTCCTTCAGGAGTGGAAGTGGCCAGCACAGGCTCTCCCATGGATGTGTTGCTACTTTTACTTCTCAAGATTGTCACTATCCTTCAGTAGCAGGCAGTGTACTGGTAAATCATATGGAAATGAAAGGGTTGGGGTAATTCTTTAGTTATCTTGTAATCTGAGGGGTTTTTAAATACATTTTATAAGCTTGTATGGATTTTTAAATGTTCATTGCATATGTAGAAGCTATAATATCAAGAGAGAAAATTCTTGTCTGTGGTCCTGTAATTAGACCTGTGATATAAAATGCATTTTCCAAGCTAGGCTCCTGCATAGAAAGAATAAAACTGTTGAGCATTAAGCATTTCATTTATGCCAAGGAATATACAGATAAAAGGATATCCAAGCGCTGAATATTAATATTCAGTTTCATCACGGCTACAATTTCCAGATATGTGGAAAATTAACATGGTGAAATGCAAAAGTTTACTTTTGTTTTTTTCTAATTTATATGTTTACAGATAGGAAAAACAGGAGCCTATTTGCAGTTCCTCAGTATTTTGTCCCGAATGCTGATTAGACTGACAGAAGTGGATGTTTATGATGAGGAAGAAATCAACATTAGTAAGTTCCTGATATAAAATTATTCTGGAGAGTATAGAAAATTGTTTTGCTAAATTGAAATACAGTTGTCTGTATATTCTATGCCTATTCTATCCTATTCACTTTTGTAATTACTTTACATTATTTAAATACTATAACAAAAATTTTCTGTGATCTTCAACTGATACTTAAGAATATTTTATTATTTTATTTATCTTTTAGAATTTAGTCTTTTCTGTAAGCAAAGAACATACCTCTGCTTTTTGTGGAAAGGGATCAATAGCATTTATGTATATTAAATGATATCCAGCCATTGGCTTTCAGTTTGGAATTGAAATGAAGTTTTGTGGTAAAGTATATAAAAGGAATCATTGAAATTTTGGCAGATTTATACCATGAGGAGCAATGTCATATTTTCTAAGTACACAAGAATACCTGAAGGAAGACAGTTTCTGCTCTGTAAAAGCTAATTTTAGTCCAAACTTTCTTTACTTACAGTGTATTACTTTTCTGTGTTCCCAGATGTATTTCTGTAGCTGAGTCAGGAGATGAAGATAATTTTTAAAAGGCAGCGTTGCATTGAGATGTGAGGTACATTTGTGAAAATGTTTACCTCTTGGTGCATAATGATGTGGTGTCATCAGATTAATGAAAGAAAAAATGAAGCAGGAATAATAGGTACAGCAAAACCATCTATAGCAATATAAGGAGTTTAAAAAATTTATGAATTCTTATTTTTCAATAATATCATAGACATAAAAGAAGAATCTGATCAATACTACCATCAGCCTGGAGATGTGTGGCCAGAGTTGGAGACATTTAAGAAGATGCCTTTTGACTACACTATCCATGATCCAAAATATGAAGATGCAAGTCTGATTTGTTCAAAACTTCAGACTATAAACACTGAAGGTTAGAATTTTTAAAAAATCTAGAATGGTACACATATATGTATTCATTTGCTTTTAATGTGAGAATCCTGTTAAAATTTTAAAGAGAGTTATAATACCAGAATTGCATTTGGCTAAGTAATAGTGAAAAAAGATTTCAAGTTTTCCAGATGAAGTACCAGAGTATGATCCTTATAAATGACTTATGGAATATTATATGGGTAGTCTTTAATTAAAAAAGCTCTTTTTCCACAATAAGTTTGTGTATTTGAATGGGTTTATAAAGTAGCATTGTCCTGCTCTGTAGCAATGAAATTTATGTGGGTAAAGTCGGTTAGGTACTTAAAAGTGTCTACAGGTTTACTTCTTAGGTTTTAGGTTTGGTTTGGAAAGCATGAGATTAACATCTACAGATCTAGATTCCTGGAGTATTGATGTGTGAATTAGTCCTCTGAATTAGTCAGCTGGACATACACAAGCCCATGAGACTGGGTAGCAGGAAGGTAACACTGCCATTCAGAAAGACCTGGGCAGGCTGGAAAAGTGGAACCTCCAGGAAAGAGCCTCAGAACAGAGCCCTGTTGAACAGTTCAACAAATGTGCGCCTTGCCTTGGGGATAGAATAATTTTTTTCAGCTGCACGTATTTGGAGTCAGCTCTAGGGAGAGCAATTTTGATCAAGGTGACTTGATCTGGGTTGACAATTTGAACATGAGTCACCAGTTCTGCAACGGATTAATGGCTTACTAATAATCTAGCAACAGGTCAAGAGAATTGATTATTGTTCTGTGATGGCAACTCTAAGGCCACATCTGGGTATTCTGTCAAGTTTTTGGCTTCCCAATATGAGAAAGATGTTGACATACAGAAGTGAGGCCAGTGAGCAGCCACCAAGATATGAAGAAAATTGGAGCTGATTTGGTTTGTTTCATCTGGAGAAGTCTAGCAGGTGCATCTGAATGCTGTCTTCAGCTTCCTAATGGGAATTTATAGACACAAACTATTATAGATACACAGCATAAGGACAAGAAACAACAGACACTTGTTGCAATATGGGAAATTACAATTAGATAGTATAAAAAATACTTTCATAATAAAAGTGGTCAAACCATGGAGCATGTTGCTCAGACAGATCATGGAAACTCCACTCTTGGTGATTTTTAAAACTTCACATGACAAGGAACAGCTTTGAGCAACCTGATCTGATGCTGAAAATCTGAGTGAAAGATGAAATAACAAAGTCCTTTTCAGGAGAAATTACACCTCATCTTCCCTCAGTCTCTCACAAAGGGGACCCTTTGGAAAATACGGATATACACTAAGGAGCAACATCACTAGGTTGCCAAGTTCATTTCACATAATCTACAGCGATGTCTGTCACTGAATGGCAAATGCCATAAGGCTCTTTTAAAATTATTTATTACTTTTGTAAGCATTCAACTAGTAATAGCAACAATGATAACTTTAATGATCTGGCATTGCTTAAATCTCAGCCTTATGTGAAAGCTGTACAGAATTATCATAATAATGAATTTGTAGATACTTCCTTGTAGTTCCCTTTGCTGTATATGGCAATTTATAAAACATACTGTGCTCAGAATGAATTCACAGTTTGTTTTGTACGTGTTTTATATTGACGTTTTTCCTACAAGCTGATTTCAGTGACAGAAGCAGTCTGTCACAAGGGAATACATTCTAGCATTGAATATATGTAATATTTGTTTCTTTTTTTAATAGACAGATCAATGAGCAGGAGACAGGAGGATATGTACACGTGCCGTCAAACAACTCGGATGAGATTGTCCAAGTATGCAGCATATAACACCTACCATCACTGTGAACAGTGTCATCAGTATATGGGTTTCAATCCTAGGTACCAGGTAAAGATTTCCAGGTGTTACTCTGCAGAAACTGAAACGGACACAACCCAAACACAGTTTGTGTACATTCACTGTATTTAAATTGGCTTAGAAGTTGTATGTGTGTACACATACAGCTGATTTACAGATTTTGGGTTTTTTGAGGTTTGCCTACCTCGACCAGGCTGCAGGTTTGGGGAGATCAGAGTACTGATCCTTGTGTCATTTACAGGAGTTTATTCAGATCTGTGATCTGCATGTGTGCTACCAGTTAAAATTACTTTCCCAGTAAACTTTGCACCTGAGTAACTGCAACAGGTGCTACTTCTGATGCAGGAGTAGTCCAGCAGAGAGTCATCTGTAATGTGGTATACAACTTGCTCTTACTTAGAGTAACTCTCTAATTTCCTGCCTATTAGAATGTGAGGAAGAAGGTGTCAGCAATGCAAATACTGGTTTTTATGTGTCAGTATTTCTGAAAGCCAAGAGTAGCCTGTAACTATTGGTACCACCTGTAAGACGAAGCTGAAACAGTGGTTTCAAAAGAGGGAACAGTTTAATGTGTATTTTTTTAGTGTAAGCTCTAGACTAGAGGATATTCCTTAACACCTATGAATAATGAAGTAAAATGTAATGCCATACAGTAGGGGACTGTAATCTGTTTACCAATGTTGTAAATGTATATAAACTACATTGAGACCTTGTAGTTTGACTTTAACTGGAATTATCCTATTTTTTCCCATCATTAGATTTATGAGTCCACTCTGCATGCATTTGCCTTTTCCTATTCTATGCTGGGAGAGGAGATCCAGCTGCATTTTATCATTCCAAAATCAAAGGAGCATCATTTTGTCTTTAGCCAACCAGGAAGACAATTGGAAAGCATGAGGCTACCACTAGTCACAGATAAGGTAGATGGAAATTTTTATTTATATTTATGGCCACATATGGGGGAGAGAGACGCCACCAATTTCAAAATTCGTTGAATTAGTATTCTCTATACTACTACTCCTACTGTCAAGAGACAATGAAGATGTCCTTATACGAAGCTTGTATTTTCTTCCAGAAAGGGATACATGAAGCAAAATTGTCAAGACACCAAAAAGCTCTCTCTTTTGCTCATTATCAAGGTTGATCCTTGGTATAAACACTCTTATCTGTGACAAAAGGTCTTTGGTTATGGGTTTAAAATGTTAAAGAGAGAATGGTTTCAGCAAAGAAATTAAAAGACATGATTTTGTTTATCATACCATTACTAAGGGGAAGCATTTTTTTTCTATAGAGAAAAGCAATGGAATATCCTGTCTTATTCTCCATAAATGCTCAATTACTTTCATATAAAAATAAGGCTTTCAAAGAATCTTAGTCACAGCTTCAAGACTGTATAAGGAATCATGTCATGCTTGTAGAAAACCCTTTGTAAGGTCATCTATTTGACAGGCTCTGCAAACTCTGACCACAGAATCACAGAATAAGCTGACTTGGAAGGGACTCACAAGGATCACCAAGCCCAATTCCTGGCCCTGCACAGCACCATCCCCAAGAGTCACACCATGTGCCCAAGAGCATTGTCCAAATGCTTCTTGAGCTCTGTCAGTCTTGGTGCTGTAACCACTTCCCTGGGGAGCCTGTTCCAGTGCCCAGCCAGCCTCTGGGTGAAGAAACACCTGATACATTTTTCTGATATCCAACCTAAACCTCCCCTGACACAACTTCAGGCCATTCCCTCAGGTCCCATCACTGGTAACCAGAGAGAAGACATCTGCCGCTCCTCTTCCCCTCATGAGGAAGTTGTAATTGCACTGAGGTGTCCCCTCAGTCTCCTCTTCTCCAGGCTGAACAGACCAAGTGACCTCAGCTGCTCCTCACATGGCTTCCCCTCAAGGCCCTTCACCATCCTCATTGCCCTCCTTTGGACACTGTCTAATAGTCTAATATCTTTCTTATATTGTGGTGCCAAAAACTGCACACAATATTCAAGGTGAGGCCACACCAGTGCAGAGATGTTGGCTTTTACAGAGACTCCTGACACCCATGTCTAAGTGAAGTTGTGCCTTGCTGAGGCCACACTGCTTGGAGTATTGAAGCAATTTGTGGAATAGCAGTAAGCAGTAGCCCTTCTATCCTGGAGAAAATAAGCTGCTTCCAATAAACAGTAATAAATCAATACTACTGTCCAGTTCAAGTTTTAAATGGAAGAACCCAGACAGCAACACAATAGCAACTGTGCAATGTAAGGATGAAACCTCCTGCTCTTCCTCATGCAGTAAAATTGTGCTTGGCTACATGGTCAAAACCGTGCACTGGCTCCTTGTGGATTCTTTTCTTGCCTCTGCCACTGACTTGCTTTGAGGCTTTGACATTTAAGGATTATTCTCCCTTTGCTTCTTTTTCTATTCACTTGCTCTAATCAGAAGAGTTGTACTGTAATTTTGGAGTAAGGCAGTTCTTACTGTCCTATATCATAGGCCCCTAAATCCTCCAGATTTAGCCTCAAAGTACCTGTGCACTTGGCAGGTCAAGGTTAGCAGTCCTGTCTACTCCACCACACTCTCATCAGTCAAATTAGCTAAGTGATAGAGTTTTCTTTTTTCCAACTCTTATAAAAGTTATTTATTTTCCTATCAAGGAAATTTAAAATGTGTCAGTTTGTCTAGTGTTAGTGAATCTGATTTATTCTCCTGAAGAATCTGTTTCTCCTTTCTCCCTCTGGATTAATACAGAAACTCACACTTATTTTTACTCACAGAGTGAAGATTACATAAAAAGCCCCACTTTTACTCCCACCACTGGTCGTCATGAACATGGACTTTTCAATTTATATCATGCAATGGATGGAGCCAGTCATTTGCATGTTTTAGTTGTCAAGGAGTATGAAATGGCCATATATAAGAAGTATTGGCCCAACCACATCATGCTTGTCCTTCCAAGCATTTTCAACAGTGCAGGAGTAGGTAAGTGTAACAAAAAGTTCTAAAAAATGTGGACACACAACTTGGGCCCTCGATGTGTTGTTACTCAACAGTGAAATACAGACACACACCTCATAGTGAGGATGTCGGATCTGGTGATCTGGATTCCTTCTGAAGACAATGTGTCACAGCTGAAGATGCTCTTCTCTTAATCCAGGACACCTAAAACAAGCACCCTAGAATAAATTGCACCCTAGAAATACTTAACTCTCTTCTATTGACTTTGAAAGAAGCTGAGGATGTTAACTGAGGTGAAGTTTCTGACTCTGTTTCCTTGTGGAAATAAGTTGTGTACTATTTGCATGGGCAGTGATGCTCTGGTTGGGTACATCCCTTAGGTAGGTTCTACTAATATAGCATCTGTGAAATATTCAGCTTTGCTTGTGCTGCTGGCACGTAGTGACAAACCTTCAAAGTAAATAATCGGGACAATTTCCCATGTAATTCAGCTGGTCAGTCAACATCTCTAGCTCTTTGCACTAAGAGATGCTAGTGGACACAAATATTTGTCAGGTTAAAAGAAGCAGTAACTAAATCCTTAAGACACTAGCAAATCTTTACCACAGCAGTCAGACTTTATTTTGCATCCTTCCCAATGTGGTTTTTTCAGTCACTTGCTTGGCAAGTGACAAAGCAAGCTGGCTCTGGGTGGTATTGGGGTGTTAAAATCTTCAGAGTGATTCATAATCGTGTCTGCAGAAATGTTAACTTCAAAAGGCTCCCAAGTTAAAAGCAAACAATTTCTGCCCCTACTTTTAATTTGGTGGTTTCTGGCCATGGTTTCAGGTGCTGCACACTTCCTGATAAAAGAGTTGTCTTATCATAACCTGGAGCTTGAACGGAATCGGCAGGAAGAGCTGGGAATAAAACCCCAGGATATTTGGCCTTTCATTGTCATTTCGGATGACTCCTGTGTTATGTGGAATGCAGTAGAAGTTGATTGTTCAGGAGACAGGAAAAGGTAAATAGTGTAATATGTACTTTTCCAGCTGATCTCTTTTAACCTTTCACTGCATGTGGTTAATTTGAAATTATGTTTGCTATACTACAACTTCTACCTTGTACAAGCAGAGAATTATATTTGCCTAAGAAGAGTACTTTCCTAGGGATCTGTTTTCACATAGCATGTAGTGTAGTGCCTGTTTTTCATTCCTGTCCCCTGAAGATTTATGTGCCCTGCAGCCATCCCTGTTCAAACTAGAGTTACTTGAACTGCAAATTTCAGGCTCTATAAATACTCCCTGATACACTGGCCAAGGATGGACACTCACATGTACATTTTTCACCAAATTTTTCGAGGGAAACTAAATGACAATTCTGTGTAAGTTGTGCAACTGATTTCCCTTGGCTCTTTTGTCTGTCCCAGTCTGTGTGGCTTCTTTATGAGTTCCCCAAAACCCCAAACTAGTATTTTTGTTTTCATCACTTCAGAATATTGTTTATGCTAGATATTTTTATCTATTCCATGAACAGTGCTATGCAGAATTTACAGCAAACTTTCACAGAGAATGAAATGCAATGAAAACTGAGGTTTATGGACTCTAGGGTTGGGGTAGAATGATCTTAATACTTCGTGCTTAAGTTATGGCACAAATCAGCAACCCTTTATGATTCATTGGAATCTTATCCAGGTAAGTTTAAAAGTTTAAATATCTGAGTGAATATTTTGAGAGATCTAGGCTAGGTTTCAGATCTGTCGTACCAGGTCCCACCACATAAGCACCAGTTAATTAAAGTTTTGACTAGAGTAAGAGAAAAAAAATTCAGTAAAGTAAGGCAACACTGAAGTTATCTACCTGAAAGTCATAACAACTTCCAACTGTTAAGAATTGCTCTTCAGCTGAAAGAGATTCTGAATGTTCTCTATATACTTTAAAATTAACACATTTTCATAATTATTGTAGTGACTACGCGTGGACTGAAAGGAATGTTTCCCTGAAGCAAATTCTGCAACATATTGAAGCAACTCCCAATGTCACTCATTATGCCCTAATTGGGATGAGGAAATGGTCCAGTAAAACAAACAGTGCTGAGATCAAGGAACCATTCTCCTGCTGCCATGTGCATGACTTCATTATGCTGAATGTGGATCTGACACAGAATGTGCAGTACAATCAGAACAGGTAAGTGAATCAGTAGCACCTTTCAGTAGGGATAATCAACCAAATAAAGAAAGTTTTACCAAAGTCTTTTTTAGGGAGGTTGCGAATGGCATGAAGACAGATTTTATTTTCTTAGTGGTGATTCAAATCCTTCCCAAGTTTCCAGAAGCTGGAAAAAGACATTAATTTCCATAGTGCCACGTAAATCAGTCATAACTGAATGACAAGGCAGACACACTCAATAGTGTGCCCTGCAGTACTGGTCTACTCCAAATGGCCTTTGGTAAATACTGTACTTCCTCTCTTGCCTGCTTACTTGCTCTCCCTTCCAAAGGAAACAGGAATGTATGGATGAATGGTGCATAGCCAAGTCTTGTTCTGATACATATCTGGGCTTTTACCCTGAGTAGCACAGCACTGCAGCATACCACGTGTGTGCTCATCAGGACAACCAGAAGAAAAGAATAAATATTTCTTGTTCACATTGGTAGTTTCTCACATTCAGCTGTCTCAGAAATCCCACTTTTTCATTCATTGTGCCACATAGGATATATCAGATTATAATTTTGTTATACATGGTATTACCACAGTTACCAGAACTGTATTCACTAGGTTCATAATCTCACAGAATTTCACTGATCTATGTGAAATAAACTGTGGGTTTTCCCCCATTTCTGAGGCACATGCATTTATTACAACAATTAAGTGTTGCTATCACTAGAAGTGGGATTCACTTGTCTGAAGTTGGTCTTTCAGCACCTTAGAATATGGAAGATGTCCAAATGGGGCTGGCAGGTATGACGTGAAATCTGTCTGGTTTTCCATAAGCCAAGTGGGATAGCCCGGGTAATTAAAATGGCTCTACACACCTACACTTAGGTAACTGAACATCAGTCACTGTGCTTTTCAGAACTGTTCCAACTTAGGAAGGTATCTTTTGAAATCCAAGCTTACTTAGAACTGCAGGGAAGCATTCTGCTTTCATTATTCTGTGAATAAACAGATGATCTATATTTCTATTGTCACCAGCCTGACACTTTAAAAGAGCATTTTAAATTTGCCCCTGTGCATCTCCTAGTACAGAACTGTGCTCCCAGGCTGCCTAACTGTGTTACCTTAGGAAGCATTATGTATAAAGGGCTAATGGAGACAATGACAATAAAGCAAAAGGATATGAGTTCAAGCAACAATGTTAAAATGTCAGGAATGCCACATCGCACCACCCATTTCCTGCCTCTGTCTTTGAACCATGCAAGGCTCTCAGTAATCCTGTGTGGGTACTGCTGAGTCTGAAGTATTGTATGACATTCTAGGCCTGGGCTGGCAAGGAAAAAGGTGCATTTTAAAACACAAAGACAGTCACTGTCAGGAATACCAAATAACCATGTAGATATTGCTAAGATCAAAGACAAAACTTTTAAAACTTGTAAATGAATGCCATGTTTCTCACTGAACTTGTAAATGAATGCCATGTTTCTCACTGATGCTGACTGCTGCAGTGATTGCTCAGTTCGCTTAAATTCAAGCCCCGGATGTCAATCTAGTGGTTCTGCACATCATCCTTTTTCCTTTGTAATAAATATATTCAAAATGGAGAACTGAGTCTGAATTTTCCAGAGATCAGAGTATTTGAATTTAGTCAGCTTTAGAAGTTTACCTTTTATTCCTTCCATTGTAATTTTTAAATGGGTCAAATTTAGCTCAGGGATGTTTGGCCTCATTCTGCTTAATCTATTCCTGTGTCTCAGCAGTTCTCTTGTATTAAGACTCCTTGTCTTCAGACAGTTTTTGTATCTAAAATAAAATGGCTTTATTTCTGTAGAGAAACATTGAAAAAACTGCTGGATACTCGTACTCTGAGGGGAAAATGAGTAGTCAGATACTTCTGTGCATTTGATAAATCAAATGTAGGGCCTCATCCAGTTCCTTGGATGTCAAAGGAATTATTTTCTTTAACCTTATTTGGGGTAGTAATGCATGTAGCAATTTCTTATAACTACATTATTGTAGTAAAAGGCAAATAAAATATTTTAACTTCTGAGTATTTTCCTAGGCAATTTATTGCCTTTCTACTTTATGCTTGTGATCTTTTCCCTCCCGAAATGCTTTCCTCCCTCATTCTGATCTTCTGAAACTGATTCTAGCCTAGTTCATTATTAAAGCTGAAGCCCCTCACCCTGACTGATAGTAACTGGTGGCAGGTCAGTATGTTTGATACCTGTCCTTTCTATGGTGCTGATCAAAGGCTCTGAGTGCGTGTATTTGTCAGTGTGTGGTGAGAAACATTCCTCTGATCTGCTTTGATTTTATTCTTTCCAGATTTACGTGTGATGATGTTGACTTCAACTTGCGTGTCCACAGTGCTGGCCTGCTCATCTGTCGGTTCAATCACTTCAATGTCATGAAAAAGCAAATTGCAGTAGGAGGACAGCGATCCTTCCACATAAAGTCTAAGGTGGGAACTGAAACCTCTGTTGAATTGTTGTTAGAATTCTGTTTTCCTTTTTTGTACCTTTTAACCAAGCAGACTTGAGGTATTTTGGTGCATCTTCTGTTGCCAGTAATGGGAGATGTCTGCCATGTGGGGTTTCTTTTTTAGTTATTTATTCCTGAAATCCACAATATTCTTGACATAAATACACCTTTCCTTAATAATTTTCCTTTAAAACTTTGAAAAACACATAGTGTCTCTTTGCAATCCAAGTAACTATGTGGATTTTATCTACAGCTACAGAATTGCTCATTTCATGTGACATCGTGGGTAGGAGTCCTTTGAATTCAAAGAAGAAACCTCAAAGACAATAAACAAAAATATAATTCTATGAAACTGAAACTTTTTTTGGTAGCAGATATTTTTGGCCGAATAACTTTTTCTTCTTATGTAAAATTTAGATTTGTAGGGTAGATATATGTTTTATACAAACCAGAATTCATATAAGTACAACTTAATTGATTAAGAATGATCTGTACCAGAAATATTTTTTCCTCATAGGTATCTGACACTCCAGTTTCAATCTCCCCTGCTCAGTATATTTGTGCTCCTGACAGCAAGCACACCTTCTTGGCAGCACCTGCTCAGTTGCTCCTTGAAAAGTATCTCCAGTATCACAGCCATCGCTTCTTTCCTCTCTCACTGAAGAATTATAGCCATCCAGTGCTATCTGTGGACTGTTACCTTAACTTAGGACCACAGGTACTTAACAAAATGATCTTCAAGCAGCTCTAGAAATTTGTAGGCTATGTTTTGGATGGGTTAGTTGATATATTTCTTTATAATAGTTACACAGCATTTGAAGAATCAGGTATTACATCCCTATAATGTTAAAATCAAGTTGTTAGTCCCATGGAGAAATTGTCAGAGGCTTCAACTAAAGTATGTGGAGAGCAATACCAGAGTTGCCCTAATTACTAATATAGTCTGTGAAGTGTTTTCTCAATCTGCTGTAATTTGGTTCTTCCTACAGAAAATTTCTTCCACAAGAGGGTTTTACAAATACTAGCTAACGCTTAGAAGGCACTTCAGAACTACAGATGTTTTATTTCACTTTAGATTTATAAGCTGAGGCAGAGAATCAAATACCAGAAAACCAGTTGAATGGGAGAAGCTGACATTAGATTTCATGAGTTGTTGGCTCTCTTTGATGAGTTTAGATCTAGAGCCAAGGTCATACTTCAACTCAAAGAGGTTGATAGAAGTTTGATTCTAGGGTTCTGTTGTTCAGGAGAGAGGAACTGTTTTTATCTCTTCACTTGAATACTAAATGGTTTTACTAAACTACTTTTCCAAAGCAGCTGTGTAATAACCTTCCCATGTATGTTGCTTCCACAATATTTTGAGTTCTTAGAGTTTTGTTCCCACCCTGTTTGGGAAAACAAACTCAGTGGGAGAGTGTTGTACTGTTACTGTCTTCATCCATTGCATCCTTTCAGCTCTAACCCATTCAGCACATGAAATGAGTTCAATTTCATTCTGGATTTGCTGCCTGAGCTGGAATATGATACAATAGGATTGAAGGAATATGGAATAGGCATACTGGTACAGAGTCTCAGCTGCTGTGGTTTAACCTTCCTCCACTCAATTATGCTGATCTATGACAGATCCACATCAACTAAGTAGTACAGTGGCACTTTCAAAACAAAGTCTTGTGTGGAAGATTCCTTGATTTGAATTTTATAAATCTTGAAAGAGTGCTGTAAATATTCCCAGTTCTAGAGCATTTCAGGAGTAACCATAAAAACAAACTAGGTAATTCAAGTATATGCACAACTCTACTGACTTGAGTAATCGTAATGTAAATGAAATTTGGAATTTGTAAGGGTTCTTGTCATGTCTGACTGCACAGTTATTGTATTTACTCACATATAATAAATAAAACATGCTGGGCAAGTCACAGCATTATGGTTGTGGGGAGCTATTGTTACTGCAGCTTTCAAACTCTATCACATCTAAGCCTCACGATAATAAGAGTGAATAGTAACAATTAATACATATTTATGAATCGTGCTTTATGTACATTGTTAATAAGTTGTGGGATGTTTTGGAAGGAACTATAAAGCTCACAATATTTGGAGTTGGAAAGCAACTCTGAATTTTAATCAGGGACAAATACTGGAAGCTTTATATCAATTTTTAGCTTTATATGGAAGCTTGAAAGATGTTAATTTTTTTTCACCTTCTCCCAATCAGATTGCAGTTTGCTACGTGAGTTCTCGGCCTCATTCTCTGAATATCAGTTCCTCTGGTTTGACATTCAGTGGTCTCCTGCTGTACCTCTGTGACTCCTTTGTTGTAGCTAGCTTTTTGAAGAAGTTTCATTTTCTTAAAGGTGAGCTGCAATAATTTTATTACAAAGAATTAAGATAACATGGTCCCTGGGAATGTGGGGAAAATCTATTCTATATGAAAAGATCTGCATATATGTCTTCATATGTCCCACCCAGCTTTGATGCTTGATCATGCTGGCTCTGCACTGCAGTAAACTGGTATATAGCAGTGCTGTAAGTTCTGCAGATTTCTGAGTGGAGTGGAATGTTGGATTCATATCATCATGCCTAGTGTATGTGCACAACTCCTCACTCTATATTTCAAAACTGAGTATGAAGATTCATGCATGAAGCATTTACCTACTGTGTTCTTGGAGGTTTTCTAAATGCCGATAGAAAATGGGTGATGGACAAGCCTCTACCAAAATCGATTAACTATTTTTAGAAATAGAAACTGGCTTATTTAGAATTATTCTTAATATCCAGTTTCTCCATGTAATCTTTCTAACGGTGTATAGCAGTGGAGACAACTAACTTCCACTTGTATTGCAGTCACATTGCAAACTTTTTTGGATCCTTCTGGTACTACCTTAGGCATTTGGTGCTCTGGGGATTTGTTTCACTCAGCTCTAACTGTCACTGGGAGAAGAGAGCTGTGGTTAGTGTCTTTTGGAACAGGCAGGGATATTATGAACAGCGGTGTTCTTTGCTGCAGTCAGTCTCGTTTTGCATAAACCAGTCAATTTTTATATCATGTAGCACAAAGTGTGTTTGCTTTGGGATTTCTCCACCTCCCTGGCATTCTAATTTTCTACCCCACCACATGAGAACTAAACACCACGTGACTGTCTCTCTCGTTTCTTTTTATTATAGTCACAGGATTTTTTTTTTGTCTTAGGCATTACCACTTACCTCACCATCTCTCGCTCAGATTACTGAGTGCTGGTGAGGTAATTATTTCCATTTAAAGGAGGGCTTCTCTCAGAAGCCAGGAAGCCATGCATGCAAGTTAAAGTGGTTATTAGCATGCCAGTCAGGACAGTTGTATTGGTTACTGAAGTATGATTTTTTCACTTTGGCATGCTGGGTTCCATAGCCACACAGGACAGATTCTTTGTTGCCAGCACGAGTTTACCAATCCAAAACTCACTAAAATTTGTGGTTAGTTTTAAAGACATGTTTAGACCATTTCTGGGCAGCAAAGCACAAAGAGCTTAGTCAACCATCACAGTGATTGACTTGTGGGTTTTGCTGAATGAGTTGCACGCAACAAAGGTAATGATCATAAGGGCTACAACAGGAATGGATGTAGGGCTTTATCTGGTTTGCTGCCAGGATCCATTACCACTTCCTTAGACTTGCCAGTTTTACCTTTCCTGCCCTAAAGAGTACGGAAAGTGCTGCTAATCCTTTTTACTAGATGATTATGAGGTACCTCAAGTTCCACAAGAAGATCCTGACAAATAAGGAGCTGAACATTGATCTCCTCAGTCCTACCTGAGTGGCTTAATTTTCTCCCAAGCCGATTTGTAAATCCTGATGTGGAAGCGGTGGAGTTCTCTGTGCCAAGGGTGGTGGGAGACGGCTGATCTGAGAAGAAAGGGGATAATCATGTGAGTTTCTTTTGAACTGTTTGCTTAGGTGCCACCCTGTGTGTGATTTGCCAGGATCGTAATTCTCTCCGCCAGACTGTTGTCCGCTTGGAGCTGGAAGACGAATGGCAGTTCCGGCTGCGGGATGAATTCCAGACTGCCAATGCCAAAGAGGACAGACCACTTTTCTTCCTGACTGGACGACATATTTAATTGAAAAGAGACACATTTCCTGAATGGCACAAGACACTAATTGCCACCATCTCATGAAATTACTTTTCAGAGGCTCTGCTTTCTGAACAGAAACAGGACTGTTTTCTGTTTTTTATTAGAATGATATCTAATCAGACAGTTTAAGCTCATATTTACAAACATTGAAGTGACTTTTCTAATTTAATTGTCTGATGGAAGTCATCCCTAATTCCTGATAGAGGCACAGAGACTTACATGGTGGAAAGCATTTCATATCAGAAGAGAGGTCAGTGAGTGCACTTCTTCTGTGACAAAGAAGACCACATGCAAGTTCATAAGGAAAAGTTTTAAGAAACTTTTTGTACATTCCAGAAATAGGACATGTAAATCTAGGAGCAGGTTTTGGTTTACAAGTCTTATTTATCAAACAGTTGGCACAGGGCAACAGGAGTTGTTACAGTTTTGTAGTATGCTGCTACTGATTGATCCAGGCAGGCTTTTCATATGAAGATTTGTAAAGTATATTTCTTTAATAGTAGGAACTCAGCTGAAGTTTTAGTTTTTGGAATAGGTGTCACACTGGATAGTTTTACCATGCAGGACTGTTGGAGCAGAAGCATAATTATATGTCTGGTTTTATTAGCGTAAGGAAGAGAGGTAAGAAGGTAGATGGTAAAATGAGATCTGAACATCTAAACCTGAAACTGATATTGACTTGAGTAACTGAAGAGATCAAAGGGTGGGACTGACCTGCAAGTGATTTATTTCATCTAGAACCGTGATGTTTTGTGACTGAATTGAACTGGCTGTAGACTTCAAGCTGAGGCAAGTGCACTCAGGAAAGCAGATGAAATGGTTCTAAAACACTCCCAATACACTTTCTGGGGATATTTTCTTGCCAAGGTGCTTCAAAGGAGTGAGAAAATGGAGATCACATTGCTGAAAAATTCAGGTGAAAATCTAAAAACATGTTCTAGAATGGCACCGGGCATTGTGATATTTCGTACACTCTAAATGTGAAATCAGTGATCACTGTCTTTGTCTCAGTGTTTGGAAATGCTGTCTCAATTACAAATTTCCTGTTTGTCTTTATAGAATCAGTGTTAACGTCACTCAGTCAAGGTGTAGGAAGGATGAGTATAGACATTGTCAGAGGGCATCTAATATTCAGGCAGGCCTTTCTCGCTGGATACACCAATGGGGATCCTTGACATTGGATGGGGATGCACCAATGGGGATCATTGACTTTATACATATGAAATGCTTTTGCGTGGCTGAGTCCATTACAGTACTGACCTTGAAACACACACATCGGTATGACTATGCCAAAGAGCTAATTATTTAGGTTAATTTACACAGAAAATGTAAGTTCTGTAAGTTGTGAGTTCTGTAAGAGATGTCGATTGCTATCTGCAAGGAAACTGCTAGCAATCAGTGTGCTTCTATATCTCATTGTCCTTGTTTCAGAGTGAGAATTCACTTTAAATTTTGTGAAGGAAGGTGAGCATTGTCCTATGTAAATAGTATTAACTGTTCAGTTTTCACCAGTTCGTTAGTTAATTTAAACTGTTTTTTAAGGAAGTGTGACATTTATGTCTAATCCATCCTTTATAAATAAAGTTCATGCTGCATGGACATCTGTCTTGGTGATGTACCAGACTAACAAGTACACATGCTTTTGTAGTGGAAAAATACAAAGGAAAAGCATTTGCTGAAAGGAGTTAATATAATTAAGGAATGACCTGACCTGATCAAGAGAAAATACAGTACTGCTTAATGGCCTACCTACAACATAACACAGCCTCAAAGGTATAAGAGTTTTTGCAAGAACTCAGATCTAAAGACAGCGGGCTGAAATTTCCTTTCCTGTAACCAAATATTTAAACAACTTATATCAAGTGTCCATTAACTTTTTCTGTGTTTTAGATCTAAGATTTGCTTTGCCAGTCTTTAGACATCCATTTTCTCCAAGAGACAAAAAAAAATGCCTAAAGTACAAAATAATAAAAAAATAAATAGAAAGAAACCACATCCTTTCTTAAAATTCTGTTTTGCCACAAAATCTTCAAAACTTTGACAAAATACAGCTGGTAGTTGCCTGAAGCCATCATAATCCTGAGTGTTGTTTCATGTTAACCTTTTTCTCCATGAGTTACCAACACACCGTATCTGCTGTGTACAGGATAGGAGTCCTGGGGCCTGGCCTCAGCACACCTGTGTCTATTGTGTGAACAAGTGCAATCATTCTCCATCATGGACTATATATGAGCAATTGTATATGATGAAACTTGCATGCACAGCCCATTGTCTTGGAGAGCGCATCTGTAATAAGACCAGATATGCCCTTACTCTGTGACCAAAATGCAGGTACTTCCTGTCATGCTGTGGGTGCAGCTATGCACCCACATGGTAGAAAATCACAGCATTTTGCTCACAGGATGCAAAAAGAATGATGTTGGATGACTCAGGGAGAGACACTTTCCAGAGCTCCATCCAAAACTGGCCTAATTTACAAGCTAAGCCCCCCTAGAGTGTAAGCTTTCAGGAATGGGCAATGTCAGTTTTGTGTCCAACTGGGACTCTGGGGTGATAAACAAATACTGATAAATAATAATGATGAATTAAAGCAAGTCTGTTTGGGTGGGACTGGCATCCTGTGCTGCAGCTCTTGGTGCTGTAGTTGTTTACCACAAGTGCCTGTGTAGGGCTGGGAACCCAGGTCCCAGCTCCACACTTGTCTTTCTTTTGTGAGAAGGAATTACTGGCTTTCAGTCCCAGTGACCTTTGTGAGAAAACTTGGCCCATGCCCATTATACACACAAATCTTTTAAGTATTTCCTTTCTGTCTTTGGATGTGGCAAGAAATCAGAGCTCTCCATCCCATGGATTGGCTTGATAATGTGATAGCAAACAAACTTTTTATAGCACTTGCCTTCTTCTCTAGCACCTTCCATGCTTTCTGATTTAGTCATCCACTATTATCACCTGCAGGTAGTATTATTAGCATGTTCTGAATTGTGTGTCAGAGAGTGAAGTAGTTTATGATTCAGCTTCTGCAAAAGACAGAGTCCAAATATAGAGAAGGTTATTGGAAAGGTGACATTATTTTCCTTCTTACCATCTTCTCTTCTCTATTAAAGCACTCTTCACAAGCACTTAAGCACTAATGTCTGGTACCTAATCACTAGAGGATGTAAGGGATTTCATCCCTCCCTAACAAGTGCCTCCTGATGTGATGATAGGGAATGTACAGATCTCAGCTCCCACTCTGCATCTAAAAACAGTTTCTAAATGTTACTTGAGAGCGGGTTGCCTTTCAAAGGCTGTATTTGTGAAACTCAGTGGTGGAAGGTGTCACTCACACAAAAAGAAGGAGGTACAACAAACCCAAAGGACAGGCCAGGGACAGCTCTACAGGGTGGAAAATGAAGAGCAAGTGAAATGCGAGCTATAAATGGAGCCAACAGCATGGAAGAAGTCTGGGGACAAGTAGAGCTGCTGGCTGAAGTAGGAGGTTTTTGCAGGACCCTGGGCAGGAACTGTGTGCAGTGTGAAAGAATCTGGATTTCCATGGCAGTTGGAATTAATATGGGTGTCATGAGCACCCAGCTCAACAGGACCCAGCTGTCTGCCATGGGCTGCTGGTCTGGTGTGGCTGTGGGGGTGAATGAGGATTGCGAGACCACTCCTTTCTGGGGTCCATTCCCCAGCCACTACCACGGTGCCTGTGCCAGAAATAACTGCCAGAGCTGTTTCTCAGGGTGGTTACGCATTGCAATTATTGTAAAGCCCAACCTCTGCTTGCATCCCTGTGCCATGCATGGCTTGCCCAGAGGGCACAGCTCTGCACACTGCTGGGCACCCACAGCTCCGTGCCACAGCCTCTCACCACACCACACACACACACCACACCCAGCTGCCTTGCTGCCTTGCTGCCTTCCCACCCTCCCACCACAGTCCTCCTCTCTCACATCGTCCCCTCAGCAACCAGTCTTAATAATTCATCAGCTACCACTGATATATTGTGGATATACTGGTGAGGAAAAAAAAAAAATCTGTATTCTTCCCTTTTTCCTACTTCCTTAAGGATACAGCTCTTCAATGAAAAGTAAAACTAGTCCCATACATCCTCTGCCTGTTGGCTATCTTCTGTCCCTTATCCTTGCTCCAGTCTACACCTGTATAAATACTCAGTGGTTCTGGTAGTTTGCAAATGCTTTTATAACATTTCCAGTCCTGTTTTGACAGCTCCCAAAATAACCATTGATGACTGTGGAGGACACAGCTCTGGCAGTTTTGAGGCAATAGTCCAAATGCTGACATTGCCCATTGCTGACATTATTTGGCAAACAAGTGATGGGGTGTCAGATATAACAGTGAGACTCCTGTGCTGTGAGAAAAAGGCACTGGGAATCAACTGCCATGATTTTAGGAAAGATCTCATAAATGTGGTTTTGATTAAAATCCTCAAGGAAATTGAAATTTTTGATTTAGATTTACATAGTAATATAAACATAAGGAAATTCTACACACGTTACATGACAAATGCGTTGATTATCCACTTAAACCCTGAACATACTAAGAAGTATTATTCTGTCAGTCTGTGCTGTGGTGCTGTGGAAAATGACGACTGGCACTATTAACAGTAACTAAATATTCTTTAGACTTAGAGACGACAGCACTGATAGGAAAATGGGTTTTTACTTGTTACTCCCTATTAGGACAATTAACAGCTTGGAGAACAGATACTGGCTGAAAGGTTATTGCAGTAATCACAGGGTTGATTCCATGTCATAAGATACCCTTGCATGTATGGGCTTTTGCAAACACACAGAACCTTCTCTTTCATGTTGATGGTGTGAGTTGTCTCTACTAGAACTTAAGTTATTCTTGTAAATACTGTTTGTTTATTTATCAGCCATAAACCTCAAGGTTCTCTCCCAGACAAGGTGGCACTGGTGTTGGGGCAGGCTGGCAGACCTGTGTACCATTCTGAAGACCCCCACTAGAATCATGTTTGGTCTCAATATGCAGCATCTTGAACTTTACCTCTGCAGGAGACACAAAACAGGGGAGTTATGACTCAGCAGCTCTGTTAGGTAGATTTTATTTTTGCTTTCTCAATATAGCTTTCTTAATATACATGATGCTGTAAATTGCCATGGATGTTTATGAGACAAAAGCCTTTACAGAAAGGAAATAGAGAGAGCAACTCCATAAGCTTTGTCCACGGCAACTGCTGTAATGTGAAAAGACCGGAGACAGTTAAACTGTTTTAGGAGAGTGATGCTGTTCCAGTACAGTAGAGTTGTGATTGTATCTAAAAATATCTTAAATTAATCTTTAAGTTGGAAAATTATTCTATTAAAAATAAGATGACAGTTATCAGTTCAGCAAACTAAAGTTCATGTGGAGGCCACCACGAGCTAATGTTACTATATTTAAATAATCTGGAGTGATTACAATTTTTTTTTTCCTTCTCATGATACAGCACTTACAAATGCTGTTTATAAAAAGAAATTGGCTCACCTATGTCATGTAGTGAAATCACTAGACACTGTTAAAAACTGGCATCAAAAACTTCTGTTTATAGTGCATAATTATCCAGCGAAACTTGTTGCTAGAGCATCTCACAGAGGCTGTGGACTGAACAGGAATCTAAACACTGATGTGAAGCCCATGTGAACTGTGAGTCTGAGAACATTTTCTGTGAATTTTGTGTCAGCCATGTTCCACATTTGTCTTTGGCTGAAAACACCACCTGGGGAAATAGCAAAATTGTGAAGTCCTGAGAATGCAAAAATGGGAAGGGAGTGAGGGAAAAGCAGCTTCTGGTGTTGTGGGGGAACACTGGGAAAGGGACAAAGAAACTGGCCTGGCTGTGTGGGCATGACAACAAGGAGGTGGGATGGGGACCAGGTTGTGGGGATGGGAACCTTGGAACAAGTCTGGAAAACATTGTCCTAATTATGAAAATTATGCATGAAGGTCTTTTTACATCTCATTATTCTGCCATTTATGGATATATTGATCAGAAGTGTTTGGTGATGGTCACCCTTGGATATGGATAC
This sequence comes from Dasyornis broadbenti, assembly GCA_013397935.1. Lineage (NCBI taxonomy): Eukaryota > Metazoa > Chordata > Aves > Passeriformes > Dasyornithidae > Dasyornis > Dasyornis broadbenti. The sequence continues at coordinate 856,778 of VZRN01005166.1, read as the reverse complement.
TGAATACATTGACCTAGGAACAGCAGCCATTGTATACATGGCTATGTTGCACAGGAGAAATGCCCACACTTGTTAGTGCTTCCTGGTGAAAGCAGAAAGATCCTGAAATCAGATGGTAAAGAAAATGACAAAGGCTTCAGGAATACAGTGTGCTGGGAAAGATGCACACCCACTTCAAGAATTTGATAAATAAACATTATGCAGCATATTACAATGATTTAAATGCTACTTCTGATAGATAGTTATACTCACCCATCACAGCTTGAAAGAAAATTTATCAGAAGAAATGGGTGGGACAGTGGAAAATTACTCCAACAAACAGTGGTTCCTATCTTTTACAGTTGGTGAATAGACCTTTCAGTAGGGGCAGGAATGCCATTGAAATTCATTAGGTGTGGCATTTCCCTGTTTAGCTGAAATGAGAAGAATTGTATTGAATTTCCTTCCCCAAAATTGTTCCAGAAAGAAAATGTGATTGGTCAGATAGCCAATAAATGGATTTCTGTGCTTACAGTCTCAACATTTAGTATACAACAGAAATGAGTAACTTGAGCATCTTGGTAACTTCAGTGCTGTGCTATTTTCTCTTGGAAGGGTTCGCCTACAACTTGAGGGTGACTTGGCTATAGGGCCACTTCAGATTCAGAGTTTCTAATGTGAAACATGAAAGAGTCTAAATAAGCATCGTTTTCTGACTATTAGAGCTCTTCCAGATGCCTTTCATGGCAGTATTCTGTGATCCTAAGATACCCATCAGGTGGAAAGTCAGTCCATCAGGGACTGGCTGCAGTGGGCCAGAGTGCCAGGGGTTCAGGAGCAGGAGCAGGGCAGAGCCAGCAGCAGGAGGCTGTGTGACAGTGCCAGAGGGATGCTGATGGAGCCCAGCAGAATCCCACAGGCTCAGCAAGTAACTGGAGTGAGCTCAGAGCAGGTTGCCTGCATATAATGCTTGTCCTGTGATACAAACTGGCGTTTCCTTTGCCATGTCAGGCATTCAGAGCAGTTTGGCAGCTGTGTTCGCTTTGGTTGATACATGGGAATAATACTCGTTCCCAATAGTCTCAAAGCTTAAAGGCAACTCCATGCAGCAGTGAACTTAACTCTCAGCTGGAATGCCACAGCTCTTCTTGAGACCCCAGAATAAATTGTTTTAGGAAAGTATTTCAGACTTTAAACAGTCCTGCATGTTGTATTTTGGGATAAGGAGTATGACAGAGACAAGGACAGCTGATGCTGATGTTACTGTTGAAAAAAACACACTATCCAGCCATGGCCTGTGATACCCTAATCCTCCAGCTGACAATGCCTGGTGGGCTGCCAGCTCTCACAGAGGGCTGTCACTTTCTAGTCCTCTCTATCTTTACATGCTGCCTGCTTAGTGACACTCAGTGGTGAGAGACCACACACTGGCAACAGGCTATTTCTCTATTCAATGCCATATTTCCAGAGTTTTCTTTTTCAAAGGATTGATTATTTTCCTACTCACTGAATTTGCATGTAGCCTAGGGTTAAATATGAAGCATAGCTGGGCATATTTGTTCACTTGATAACTCTTATCAGCTCATAGCTAATGCGAGGGCTCTCCTGCAGTGTGGTGCTATAAATAGCCCATTTAATTACATAACAGTAGAAAGATGTAGAAGTCTTTGCCCAGAGTCAGATGTGTAACAGAAGGGTTCAGGGGTTTTGATAGCAACTTTATTACACCTGCTGCTACAGCTGGATGCCTCAGAAGCAGAGGAATGATAAATAACAAAATTCAAGGTTGTGAATTTGTATCATAGCTGTGAGTTAGTGGTCGGTTTGAACACAAAACCTCAGGCTGGATCTTGGTGGGAAGGCTGCCATTCCTGTCAGCTGCCAGAAGTGATTTCAGGATGCTGGACTCAGCTGCCCCTCATACAGAGCCAGAAGTGTCATAGGATTTGGGACAAATTTATCTGACGTTACATAGTGTGTGATCTGTATGGATCTGTGTGGATTCTACATACTGGTACCAAGCCAGTTGCAAACAGAAGACCAAAAGGAACAAATGAAAATGAACATGGTCGTCTTTAAAGTGCTATTGCACTGAGGAACACAAAAGCTCTGCTGCCTTCTCGCTCCCACAGTTATGGTTGTGGAGTTGTGGAGTTGTGCAGCTGTGCAGAAAGGCAGAATTAGATTTTGGCATTCAGAATCCATCTTCAAAAAAAATTAAACTGTTAAAATCCATACAAAATATGATTAATGATGGTAATAAAATGTTGGCAGTAAAACGTCCTTGTATTCTTCCCCAGAATTTATAACTCAGTAAACTGCCTGACCATAAAAATGAAAGTAAAGATACCGACTGTTTGGAAGTGAATTTGTGTTTGTCAGGCTCTAATTTTTCACTGAACCTTTTGACTCAATCAGAGCACTTGAGGAGTCAGTTGCAAGGAAAGTGTGCTCTGGTTTACTGAGCTCAGGTTTCTTGCTCTGACTGTGCTTCCAAGAACTTCGGCAGGTAAAATTAGCAAGAACATGATCGCTGAGAAATTATATTCTCTGGAGCTTTGTTGTCTACAGCTAAAATCTGAAGGCAGCTTTTTTGTATATGGCAGAAACCAAGAGTGGCTTTAGTGGTACACGTGAAGAACAGGGGAAAAAATACCAGCACAGGATGTCATCTGAGGAGGAAGATCAGCCAGAGACCCCCATTGGATCCCCTTGGTCTTGGGTAAGAGACTATGCTCTAAGGTTGCATAAAAAACATTTAAAGCTTTAGAAAAAGTAACAAGCTGTGCTGTGTGACCCTCAATAGTACTGAGTATCAGCAGCATTTCTATTCTCCTGTTGAAATCTGTGTTTCAATGGTAGGTTGTCTCTTCTAGTTCAGCCTGTGGACTTTTAAAAAAACGAATTTAATGGGGAAAGCCTTCTTTTTCTTCTCCTGTGTATGTCATGTTCTACAAGGAAACCTCACTGATTCTGTACTGTCTGTTTTGCTGTCTTACTGGCTGTGCAAAGCTGCACCGTTGAAAGGTAACTTTCAGGTCTAATGCAGGGAAAAGGATGTAAAGAACAGTGTTAACGTTTGTTCTGGAGGTCTGCATGAAAAAAGAGCCAGTGAGACTCTATTACAAATACAGAAATGTCTTGCCATTTTTTCTCAGTAAGATTCAAGCTGCCTTAATGAAATACAGTCTGCACTGATGAGACCCTAATAGTGGCTGCATGGTCCTGTGTTTTAAGGTCTGGGCTGATGCCTAATGCTGCTGGAGAGGATGTGGGTCAGTACAGGTTTCTGGCAGAAAGCTAGAGGACAAATTCCCTCTGAAGGGACTTTGGGTAGAAATTGGAACAGCAAAGGTGGGATGAGGTGAGCAGTTCATGATGTACGTCTTGCTCATGAAAGAGGGGTAGAAGACAACCTTGGGGGAATGGTCTGGCTATGAGAGAGGCATCAAATGTGTTTGGGCAGTGCCACTGTGTTTTGACAGGACTGGTTCTTTCCTTCATCCCTCCTCCCACTGCTGAAAACCCCTCAGTGACAGATTCTACCAACCTGCAAACAGTGACAGTGTCACCCTAGTCCCCCATCCCCCCCAAAAAACCCCAAATGCCCCCACATTGGAGAAAAGAGAGTATTAAGAATATTATTAAAACATCTCCAGACTGTCCACATGGTGGTGTTTCTTTCAATTTGGCCTGATAAAGATATATATATATATATATATTTACCTGATAACTAATAAAATACTGTGGGCTGTGTAGCTTAGCGAACAGATTATGTCAATGCTGTTCACATTTAATTACAGAAATATCTAAGAGGGACATTAAAAGTGCTCACCCATCCTCATCATTACCAAATCTTAGAACACCACTGGGCCTGTCAAAACATAGCAGACATCAAGGAGAACTGCAAATTACTGCATCAAATACAAACTTCCTATACAGCCCTAGGCAAAATTCAGGTTTATTTGCTAGTGCTTCCAATTATTGTAGGTAGCTGTGCTCTGAAATCTCTGCTTGAGACATTCATGTTCAGAGGAATTTCTACAACTTCCACCTGCACCACAAGGAGCATCTGTGAAAATACCCCGAGCTGCTTGTGTTGGGTACCCAAATTAAACAGGCACACTTGAAAATTGAAACCGTCATTTTCCCCCTACACAGATCATCTTTAGGTTCATTTAACCTGAATCTTTTGTTGTGTTTTGAGATCCTCTGGGAGAAGACTTCCAGAAACAGAACACCTTGCTGCACTTGCCATCTGCTGCCAGTGCTGCTGCTGCAGTTGATGCTGCCATGGGAGAGGGACTGGTTGGCTCCTCAGGGCAAGTTTCCATTATTCTCTTCCCAGTCCCAGGCTAAAACACGGTCATTGATAAAGCACTGTCCTTTCTCTGGGGCTGCAAGTAGTCCTGATTCTACCAAATTCCAGTGTGGGTAACAATTTAAGTAGCACCAATTTCTTTGGAAAGCTAAGAACTGTGTGTCTCTCACTGTGAGACTTTTACTGCACTAAAGAACTGTCCTGTGTAAGTCAAAGAGCAGGGAGGACCAGAGGCTGCTCTCACCCCACCAAGCTGTGCCTGCTCTGAGCAGCCAGAGGCAGAGGCTGTTTGCCTGGGGGCTGCAGTCCTGCCCTTAACAGCAAGGACACCCACAGCTACTCTGACAGCAGGGCTGTTCCCAGCTGTCCCTGCAGATGGCAATGATCTGGGCTCTGGGACTGCTCCATCCCATGGACCTTTGCTGGGGAAGGATCTCTCCCATGGGGCCTGATTCTTCCCCCTGCTTCGTGACCTGCGGCTGACCTGTACCACTTCGGGCACAGGAATTCAACTATTGCCCTATGCACAGGGGCTACAGTGTGGACTCTCCTGTTTTGTTTTGGTGGCCTTTTTGCAGCCATCTCCTGAGCAGACTCCAGACTTTTCAGGGGCAGGAGCATCTTTCCTGTACATTGGCCTTACCCTGCTGTGCCAGGCAGGTTGGCAGCGGCAGCCAGGGGAGCAGGTGCTGCCTCCTTGCAGCTCCTTGCTCCCATTTTGGAGGGCTGACCCTTCAGAGAGAGGAGGATGTATTTTTGCAAGAGTAAGTAAGTCTCAGTGGTATTCACTACAGATCTGCTTTCCTGCAGCATCAAGCACATGTGTGGCCTTCCCTCCTACTGAGAAACAAACAGTAAGCTGAACCAGGCCCCTTGCCCGTGGTTCATTCTTTGGGGAGCTGACTGCAGGCCAAGTCCTTTTGCATTTTACTTAGGGCAGGCTGTGGGAGGTCAGCAATCATTCTATATCTGGAGATCATGTCTCAGAGAGCCTGCCCTGTCTTAATATAGATCTGAAAGTTCAGCTTGGTCCATGGGGACGAAAGCCTGTGAGGGCCACGAGTGGCTGTCAGCTGCTTCACCCCCCACCTCCTGTCACCTCCACTGCCTTAATTAACCTTAATTTGCATGATGAGTAGTGCTTTAATAACACTTATTTATCTTATGCTGCCATAAATGCAAGCAGAGTGTTAACCTCTCTGTATCTGACTCTCCTACACTTTGAAGTGTCTGTGACAACTCAGTCTCACCTGGAACAGGAGTTTGCACCATGTCAAGGCCACAGACCAAGGACTGGTCAGCCCAGGGATGAGCTTCAGCAGCTCCAAATGAGCAGCTAAACAAAACCAACTGAGGTCTGGGCTGCAAGAGTAAAACACTCTGAAAACTGAAGGACATATGAAAAACCCAATCCAAACAGGCAGAAAGCACAAACACATCTCCAAGAACCAGAGCTGTCTTAAAACCTGAGATTTTTGAAAACAGTGATACCTATTTATTTCCTGCTACCGACTTTTAGATGTCTGCATTAAAAAATTTATCAAGCTCTTACCAGTCATGCCAAAGGTTAAAACTCTTTTCAATTTAAAGCCCTCTGTCTCTGGGAGATAAGAAAAAGCTTCCTGAAAAGCAGCAAAAGTCTGATGCTTCCACTGCATCATCCCAAAGAGCTTCTGTTCCAAATAAATGAGCAGATAAGGGCTTGACTGTCATCAACTGAGCATTTCCCACTGACATCACCCAGGGAGCCATGAGGCCAGGGGTGCCATAACAGGGTGTGCACAAAAAGGGACTATTGTGTTGGTACCTCAGAATATGTCCCTTCTGTTTTTAATGCGCACAAGCTGGGGAGATCACTGAAAAGCCTGCATGGCAAAATGGTTCAGGAAATGCAGAACTGTCTTCTACTTTGCTTGAAATTATATATTTGGGGTGGGGTTAAGGAAACGGAACCAAATTATCTTGTGGATCTCACTGCTTTTACAGAATTAGAAATAATTTAGAAATTGCAAATGGAGCTGCGTATGACGAGGGCTAGAGGCAGGTGTGAGAGTGAGCATGGGAGCAGAAAGCAAAGCTGTGCTTGCCTGTGGAGTAAAGAAGCAATGAGAAGAGAAGGAGATGTTTTACTCAAAGCCTTGTGCATGGCCATCCTGTCAGGGCTGCCCCATACTGACGCATGCTGCGCCATGCTCCCAGTTCAAATGCACTGTGTATTAGAACTGAGGTAAATGCCACCTGGGATTGCAGTTCCTTAAATGAGGAATGGAATTGACCCCAAGACCATCCTCAGAATCAATTTTCTCTCTCTGGGTACCTGTAGCTACACTCACAGGAAAATCAGACACTAATTTTATGAGAATTTACCAGTATAAAATCATAAATATTAATGACAGAAAAAAAGAAGTTCCTGAAGCTGTTTCCCCTTTAACCTGTGATCTGTGTTGCTCCAAATGAAGCTGGTAGCTTCTGCTGCACCTTCACCACCATCCCTGAGTTCTTTACTACTGTGCCGCTGCCTGCCAGTGCTGTACTGGAATGGTTTTCCTACAAAGCAAAGGAGAACCTTCACTCAGCTTTGCAGAGCTTCTTTGTGTTCTGTCCTGGAGGGATGAATTTTGTGGGCTTCAGTATGAGTTTTGTTCACATTCAGCTTCCCATGACCCTGCCATGGTGCTCAGGGGCAGGAGGCAAAAGCCTGTTTATCCCTCACTAGTACCATTTAGATGTTACAGCTCTTTAAATCTTCAACATGTACTAAGCTGTGATTTTTATCTTTACAGTCTCTCAGGAAGCTCACCATCAAAACCACAAACCACAGCACAAAAAGGCAACCATTTACTCAGACAGAGCAGGTACTATATTACAGGCACTGTTAGCAGGCAACGGAGGCATGCCCATTCACAATAAATTCTTCATCCTCAATTCAGAAAGGCCAAGAAAAAAATACCTTATGGAGGCATTTATGTGTTTTCAATTTTGTCTTGCCCTCTTTTCCTTTTTTCCCTTCTGTCTTCTGAATTTCACAAAAGCCTTGGTCTTATCCTGTAGTAATGCTGCTTTTGTGGCTTTGCAGAGGAAAGCTCTGCTGTAATGGATGAGTGAATTGTACTTTGCTCAACAGAAATGGGGAATAAGGAATTGCATGGTTGCTTCCAGGCAAGGGAGGCCAGGAAGCAGCCCCCTTTTCATGAAGGCCTGTGTCAACAAGGAAAAGAAACTGCAAAAGGAGAGACTGAACGCTGGCAGCTGGTCTAAAAAAACTTTTTTGATTCAGGCCCACTCTCCCTCTGAAATTAATTGTATCAATCATCTATGGAAGACCCCTCACAGGAGTAAGATTTTGCAGGATTAGTCGAGAAATTAATCCAGTACACAGAGTATTGCTACTTTTCTCTGCTCCTTCTTTACTCCTTCAGTGGTAAATCCAGGAACTTGGAGCCTTTGAACTAAGTGGCAGATATCTGATCGATGGATCAGGTGAATAATTTTTAGCATATTCTTCTTTCAAATGCAGAGCCAGTAAATGTCAGCATTGCAACACAGACAGAAAATATGGTCTTTTTCATTCTAACCCAATCCTATAGTTGCTGTTTCAATTAATTGATTGAGTAATGTTATTGTGTTCCAGACCAAACCAGTCTTATTGCAAAACTCTGTAATAAGGAAAAAATTAGTGAGAATAGCTGTTTCATAAAGGTTATTTGCTAGAATATCCCCAAACCCTTCTGGGCTACAAAATATCCTAAAAGGAAATAACTATTTTCCAATGAATTTTCATGAACAAGTGGCAAGGCCCAGTTGTGCTCCCTCCTGCTTTTGCAGAAGTTATATTGCTGCCAAAAGGCTTTTAAAAGGAGGGATTTTTAAATCAAAAGTGCCCTCCAGTGGTGCCACATATTATTTTTGGCTGATGCCTGATATTTATCTTCCCCTTCTTAGAAATGAGGCCATGTGATATTTAACAGCTTGTAGCTAGTACAAACCAATTAAATTGGATGTACCCTTTTAAAAAAGGTCAGTTAATCTGGATATATCCTTATATTGAGATATTTTGTATACCTGCTAATCAGTTTGAAAGCTTTTAATTTATTCACTATTAATTTTTTTTCAGCTCAGGGTTTTTTTTTCTGCATTGTGCTGGGGTATCATTCTCTCTGCTCACCCTCTCCACATGGTACGGCTTTGACTCTAACACCATTGCAATTTGCTACAGGATGGAGGTGACCTTTTAAAAGCAAACAATATATCATCAGACAACTGAAGGGTAATTTTTACACAAGTAATTAGGAATTCTGCATTGCTTTGATAATAAAATCATTACTTTTCCTTTAAAATCTGGAAATTATGATGGATTGCCCTATCTTTTTCTAAGTCTTTTAGGATCCCATGGACTCATTATTTCTTGGATATTTTAAGGCAGAGAAGGATGAGGGAGAGGTATAAATTGAGGCTTTGTGGGATTTCCATCTCAGTAAATATCTCTGAGAAATCCCTCCAGTTCAAGGATTTCCTTTCAGTATAAATTTCCGAGCCCCTCCAGTCTGCCAGGTTTTGCTCAGAGGTTTTTATGAGTCCAAGGCATCTGAGGGGCAGCATTCCTTCAGAAGGACACTTTGGAAATTCAGTGGAAATATACTCTTCAATAATTAAATAATTTACAATAAATATTTTATTCAAAAACTCTTTTGCAAAACAACAGTTTCCTTAAGCAGTTTTAGATTTAAAAAAAAAAAAACAACAACAAAAACACAAAACAAAAACCCCAAGATTGAACCTGAAGGAGAGTTTTCCCCATAGATATTTAAATGTCCTTCATCTTTATTTCCTTAGCTAAATTGGATTCACTGTCTGAGTCCTGGTGCTTCTGTAAGGTCCGTGGAAATGCAACAGTCATTGCAACTGAGCTAACTTAAAGCAATTACAGACATGACCTTTGATAAAAAAAGTTTGGGTGCTCCTAAATCCCTTCTCCTGGAAATGTTATGTTGTGTGTGCAATAGAGGCCAAAAATTGAATATAAGTCAAGGAAGACTTGACTCTCAGCTAAGACTGAGAAATGAGCTGTGGCTCTTGGCCTGGTCAGGGCAGTGCTGGCCCGACACAGGATGACAAAGCTATTTTCCCTCATGCTGCTGGATGAGTTTCAATAACCCTCTGCAACTTTCTCAGCTGCTCCATCTGTTGAAAGGGGATTATGTTAATAACACATTTTGCAATATACTGTGACATTCATCGGGCTCTGCTGTGTGTGAGCAGGGTAATGCAGTTAATAAACAAAGTACAAACACAATAATACTTTTCTTCTGCTTATATATAAAAAGTAACACTAAGTGAAAGGAGTTTAAATGAAAGAAGGTGTTAGCTTTATTTTTCATCTCATTTCTCTCCTTCTCTCCAGCGGCTGTATTAGACTTGTAAAGGATGAGCCTGTGAAGATGGGCACAGACTATTTTTGCAGCAACATATGGATATAACCCATGCTAGAAAGTTGATGTTTTGTTCAAAATTAATACACTTTCTTTTTCCCCCCAGGAGAGCAGGTTGTGGATAGTCAGGCCTGAATGGTATAACTAAGAACAAGTAGTTCCCTTTAACTCTTATTTATTTGACTAGTTCACTAATTATTTTATATTCTTCCTCCTCTGGTAAGTGCTGCACAAATCTCAATAGATCAGGAAATAGTACAGAATTGAGAACTCAGCCAGGACCTGTGAAACAAAAAGAAGATGGATGATAGAAGGAATGACATTTTATCTTGGCATAACTCTGTGACAGGCAAAAAGGTGGTTTATTAATAGTGGTTTGGCAGACATACTATACCAACACTTCATGACTGCAAGGAGAAGACCAAAGCAGGTGTCTAATTTCCTGCAGGCAGCCTGTGCCTGAGGGGTGGCAGGTTATTGCAGCAGGAGAGGCAATGGTCAGGTTTCCTCAGTTCTCTTGGCAGCTCTGGGTAGCTGGGTAGAAGAAGGAAGTTTCTGTGACGCATGCAGAATTATGAAACTAAGAACTAACCCAAAGCTTACTGCAGGACCCAGATATTTGGCTTTTGCATGGGCTGCACGCTTTTCTTGCAGCCTGTAAGCAGGAAAGGACAAGTAAGCAGGACAGCCTATGGGGTGGATCCAGGATTGGCAGAAAGGCTGGGAACAGGTGGGGATTAATGGAGAGTGAAGTAGAGTTGGGAGGGTGAGGGATGGCAGATCCCTTAGGAGCATGGGGACACTGGCTGATGGGGAAAAGGTTTCCCTTCCATACAGCACCCATGTAAGCTGTATGCAAGAGCTGGACTGCTTCCAGCCCAGCACTGCTTTTCCTTAGCTTTTGGCAGGAGCTGGAAGGAGCCTTTGCCCTCCACTGAGGAGGGCTGCCAAAAGCCAGAGGCATCAGCCTCTAGCTCTTCCTCACATGGCATCTGGGGGAGAAACCTCAATCTCAGCCACTCCAGGGATTCCCACAGGTTCACTGGGACTCCCACTTGCTATTTTCCTGTGGATTCATTTGCTCTCCACCCACAGCGGAGAACAAAATAGGAGCAAAATGGGATGCTGCAGGTCTTTTACCTCATTTCAGTGGAAAGAGAGGGTTTGTTTAAACCCACTGAGGGATTTGTTTCTACAGTCTAAAGGTAACAATCCTTTTGGAGTAACTCAGTCCTTGGAATTATCTCTATCTCTCCACTGCCTACAGAGGGAACTGTGAGCTCACTTAGACTTCCTCTGAAGTTTGAGAAGATGCTGCTCAATAGAGATCTGTACATTTACACACAGGAGAGGTAGTTCATCACTTTAACTGGCTTGTGCCAGTTTACAGCTACTTGGTAACGCCAGTAGTTTATTTTCTGCTTTGTAAATCCTCAGACAAGCATTCCTGAAACCAGGCTGGAGCAGACATACCTCCTGACTACTTGCTGGCCTCTTGGTAACTGTGCAGCATGTTCCTGACCCTGCCATACATGTCAAACAAACTCTTCAGCTCATGCTACACTGTCTACATTAATGATAACCTTTTCCTTATTATATTAATAAAGTTGGTGGCAAGTAGCAGAGAATAACTTCCCAGACTTTTGAATGCTAAGATTTGGAAAAATCTCACTTAAATTAAGGAGGATTTCACAAAAGAGCCATCCTGTCACAACCTTTTCATTTTGTCCCTGTACAGCGTGTGACAAAGACAGCCATAGTTAAAGCTTCAAAGCACTGCTAAAGGCCAACAAACAGCAGTACAGAATGTGAGTCTTAGTGCATCTTCTTTTTCTTTATAAACCTAGGATAATTTAATACTTTCTTTATAAACCCTGGGATAATTTAATACTGCAACACAAGAAACAAACAAATGAAACTCTTTTGACTGCTAAACTGATTTTCAAATACAAGTGTATATTTGCACTTGTTTTCACTTTTCCATTGACTATGAGAGCTTTGCTGAAGAAAAGTTGACTTTGATGGAAGCAGTATGCTTTAGGGGAGGTACAAAAGCAGGTCTATCCTGTGGAGAAAAAGGGTGGAAAATTTAATAGAAAAAGAAGAGCAGGCATTTATGAAAGTGATTTTTCCAAGACAGGCCAGAGGTATCTTTAGAGAAAAAATATTGTATTTAAAGCCTCTATGTCATGCCATCGTAAGGAAGCTTAAATGGATCATGCTCTGGCAGTGCTACACTCCCTGTTGATTAGAAAGGGAATCCAGGCGTAACCATCTTTGTTAAGAATATCTAAGTTAAAAGGGGCAGCCCTACGATCTGATCCCACTTAAAAAAGGTGATTTTGAAGTTAAGGAGAACTATTCTCTGTCCTTAAGGTCAGACAGGTACATCTGGGCTGAACATAGTGGGGTTCTTACGTTAAATACCTTTGGACTGGATACCATGGATACTCCAAATCCAGTGCTATCTCACTAATACAAGCACTAATAATCCAGCTCAGAGGCAGGATATCTTTCTACTCAACTGATGCCACATAATGAAGACTGTGACCTGGGTGAAAAAGACTCTGAAAAGGTAAAGTCCTGTGTTGGCACCTCAAGTGAAGTAAGAACACCTGGATCTATGTGCTTGCCCTCTGCAGGAATCCCTTCACATAGGAATAATTACATTATGGGCACTGTATAATGAAATGAAAACAAGGAAATATGCAGGAGCCTGCTACAGTGAATAGATTATTTCTTGCCACCATCTTTCTTTTTGCTGACTACTTAATCTGTGAAGTTAGTTTAAAAATGAATCCCTCCAGTCTGGAGCACCAGGAGGTTTTAATTTCTCTCAGAACAGTTAACAACCCTTCATCCATTGAATTCAGGAGTACCTTTAAAGTCCAAAGTAGTCAATAAAAGATTATTCAGAAAAAGGAATTTTGAATGTCCCCTTGATTTAACTTCTGGGAAAACCATTCTGGTGTGGGTAACAGAACCAGCACTCGGCATCCTCCACTGACACAGGTGGATCTCTGATGGCCTTGGCTGTGTTGCTGGATGGTAGGAGAGGTTCCTGGTGCAGGTCTTGTAACCTGTCTCTCCATATTGTTCTTAAACAATAAATGCAGTAAACACAGTCCCACAGCATTCCTGACGGCAGCTGGTGGTGCTTTATCAATCCAGCACTGCTTTACCACCAGCCTAGCTGCAGTAGCATCTTAAGGAGAGTAAAATAAACACTTAGAGTTGGTCTATTCAGGCTGGAGTCAGTCAGCTGTGTGTGGAGCATCCCCTGATGACAAACCTCATTCTCTGCAGCTGGGGATCTGTAAAGCTTCACCCATAGCGCTGCCCTGCCTGGAGAAAAACTATATGACATTTAACAAAGAGACTGATGGCTGCCAAGCCACTGAGCCTCATTTAGGCAAAATACTGAAGGAAGTTAAAGGAGAGGCAGAGAACATCTAAATGTGTGATATTGTGACATGGTAAAAGAATTTCAAAGCCAATGCAGTTGTTTTAGTATTAATTAAAGCCCAGTTAAGCCCAAGGGATTATTAACATTTAAAAAATATTTCAAAATATATTTAAAGCTTTCTGTGTGAACAAATACTACATGTGCACCACAAAAAAAAAAAAAAATGTTCCTGGCTCATTGCATTCTGAGATGATTCTTTCCAAGAATTTGATTCAAAGACTTCCTCTTGTTCTGCACATGCTGTTTTTCTTCTAGTCAGCTATGTTGCAGCATATATTGATTGGATTTTATGACTGCCTTCTTCCTAGAAATTGTCCTGAACAATGTGTAGCATTAGCGAGAAAAACAAATCACTTGCAGTGAAGAGGCACATTCCCCTCCTCCTTATTTTTTGCCCTTCTGGACAAGTGCCAGTAGGAAGCTGCTTCCAAAGTCTATTTATGAACGTGTGTTTACTTTTGCATGCATGCAGTCTTTACTACATGTGAGCCCTTTGTACTGATCCAAGGAAGTCAGAAACTTTGTGATAATTGAGAAATTTACTTTCGTAACAGTCGTCTGAGGTTGATAATGTTTGCTCTATTTCATATTGAAAAAACAGAAGCAGAGTGAGGTTATTTGGGTTGTGCAGCAGAGCACAGATAGCCTGCAATAGTGCCAGCCGCAATGGAAGTTTCCAAACTTCCTGACGTAGGATTGTTCTTCCTCTTCTGTTGTTCCACTCCAGAAATCTGATCTTGGGACACAAGATGTCTTCATATTACAAACATACCTATGTTCCACAAAATGACCTAAACTTACTCCCTAAAAAGATGTGGCTAGAAAATCACTTTTAAAAAACCCTATGAAAACTGCACACAATACAATTTTTTTTTTCTGATGTTAGGAATGTGCATGTGAGGTTTTAAGATTTGAGTGCTTGAAGGGGTTTCAAGGAACAGCAAATCTATCTGTTTTTTTTTTTTTTCCCCCCTAGATGGACAAAGTGGAAACAAACCCCACGTGTATTTTAATCCACTCACACTTTAATGGAGGCTTGTTATGACTCTATCAAGCCTGTCATGAAGCCATAGGTTAAAACCTGTTGTGCCCATTACTGTTGGTGCCCTTGCTGACTCGGGACAATGACTTACATGCAAGTACTTGCATATCAGTAGTGACCTGATGGAACTTCCCTCTGTGGCAAAATTTAACATCCTTTGAATAAATCGCATTCTGATGGGAAGCTTACCACAAATCAATGGACAGGAAGATAGGAAGCATCACTGGCAGCCTAAAATAGCTATGATACCCATAGGGAAGACCTCTGAGTAAAAGTCTACAAGCAAACAAAGTAAATAAACAGAGAGAATAAAAAGCCCAGCTAAGTTTTGGAAGTCAGCTCCAGATGTGGTCATTATCTCCCACTTGCCATGACATTTAAGCCTCTACAGAGGCAGCTGCAGTAGGCAAATGGACAAAGGCTTCAATTCATAACATGAAAGGCTCGTGCAGCTTTTCAGTGTACAGCGCCCAGTTTTGTGCTTGTTATCTTCCCAATCCCATCCCCACTCCTGAAACTCATACCTAAATTTGGACAGAAAACAAAAGGGATCAGGGAAATGCCCCTTTCTGAAGCCTCCCCACAAGCTTCTGTAAGGTATTTGTACACGGTATTTATATGTGACCCATGCCAAAGTTTGCTAGCAAGTGAAAACACAGTCTGTGCCTGGTATTGTTTGAAGAGCAGGCGCAGCACAGCAGCGGTAGCAGCTTTGCTCTGTGTATTGCTGGGTGCTGATGAGCCTGGGGATCCAGCACGTGGCACAAACCCAGTTTCTCAAGTCTTTAAACAAGCCTGCTGCCAGTTTAGCTCTGCTGCTGTACCAGTTTAACCAGAATCCCTCCGAATTGTCAAGAGCTTCTTAATAGTTCCTGCCTTTTTTCCCTTCCAAGGATCCTCTGTTTACATGACTGAGCACGTATCTTGTGTCTCAGACTGAACATCAGTGGGGCATATCAGTTTTGTTTGTTCTCTGTCATGAAAACCCTGAATTTACAGATTCTTCATGGTTGCAGATCCTACATTCTGCCAGATCTAGGTCTGAACTCCTGTGCCTTGTACTTAACAATAAGAGTCTGGATGACCCAAAGCGTGTGTGATTGGTTATGAAAAAGTGATGGAATCCAACCAGGGAATCTCGCTGCACAGTGCAAATAGGGTAAAGGACAACCACTTCGGTTTTACTAGTCACACACTATTTTGAAATAGCTCTAACTATGATCTTGAAATATTCTTTATTTGCATGTAAACTTAATATTCTTTATTTGCATGTAAAGCTGAACGTGTGAGGCCATGGGCAGTGTCAATATTGTGGTTGTGCAGCTCAATTACCCACCTGCTTTCTGCCCCTGGCTGTGAGGAGGAGCAGCCATTTTCATCCTTCTCTGGTGAAGGGCATGTATTGCCCTCTTCCGTGGTCTGGAGAAAGCTGTGGGTAGAAGCTCCCATGTCCAGGGCTGATGGTGCAATTGCCAGGGAGGCTTCTGGGTCTGGAAAGCTGATGCCATGAGGGAGGGTGGGGTTAACATCGGGTGATGTGGATACATCACCTCATGAAACACCTTTTGGTAGCCTGGGGTGGTTCCTAAGAGAAACATTCCCGGGTGCAGTGTTAACCACAGCCATTAAAACATCCGACAAAAGCAAGTGCTGGTGTGGTGGTGGAGCCACCACCTCTGCCAATGGTGATGGCAGCCAAACACGCTCTGCCCGGCTGAATGGTCTGTGGGAAATGACAAAACAGGCTTTATCAGCGTGTGTTGTAAGATGTTAGATAAACAGCCGATAATTCTCTCTGTGAGTTACTAGGGTGAGGTTAAGAAATGGGAGGAGCTCAGCAGGAAGAATCCAGACCTGGTATGAGGCTCTTTCAGGGTGTATTTCAAAGACCAGAGTTCCCTGTGTTAACCCAGTGCTGGGATGTACACAGTGAGGTTTCTGTCTAAATGAGCAGCTTCATAGTGTCTTACCTTCAGTCCCTAATTTTATCATTACTCAAACTCACTTCCAAGCATGGTAAGCAAACCACCATGCCTGAGCCCTGCTGCAGTTTCCAGCAGTTCCAGGACAGAAAGGCCATGGATACTATCTCTCTCTTTTTTTTTTTCCCGATTTACAGGCTGCATTATTATGAAGTATTCAGTTTAAGTATGGATTTCAAAATCGGCTGCATTATTATGAAGTATTCAGTTTAAGTATGGATTTCAAAATCGGCTGCATTATTATGAAGTATTCAGTTTAAGTCTGGATTTCAAAATCATTTAGGAACTTGATGTAGTACAGACTGGGAGGTGAATTCACTGAGAGCAGCCCTGCAGAGAAGGACTTGGGGGTTCTGGTGGATGAAGAGCTGGACAGGAACTGGCAATGTGCACTCTCAGCCCAGAAAGACAATTGTGTCCTGGGCTTCATCAAAAGTTAAGTACACACTGAATGCTTCATTTCTGCCAATACCAGATAGAAACACCTGCAGTGCTGCATCCAGCTCTGGGGTCCGCAGTTCAGGAAAGACACGGACCTGTTAGAGCAGGTCCAGAGGAGGGACACAAAGATGCTGGAACATCTCTCCTATGAAAACAGGCTGAGAGAGTTAAAGCCTGGAGAAGAGGAGGTTCTGAGAAGACCTTAGATTTGCCTTCCAGTACTTGAAAGGGACTATATAAAAGAACAACTTTTTACACAAGCAGGTAGTGATCAGATAAGGGGGAGCAGTTTTAAACTAAAAGAAGGATGCCAACCACTGCACCAGGTTGCCCAGAGAAGTTGTGGATGTTCTATCCTTGGAAGTGTACAAGGCCAGGTTGGATGGGAATTTGAGCAACCTGGTGCAGTGGTTGGCATCCCTCCCCATGGTGGTGGGGGGTTAGAATGGATGGTCTTTAAGGTCCCTTCCAAGCCAAGCCATTCTATGATTACAGTGCAGGTATCCATGTTTTCAGCAGTAAAGGGGCAGGGAGAACACTGCCCATGCTGCAAGAGTTGCCCTGGCTCCCATGCTGTCTCCAGAGCAATGGAGGCTGAGAGCTGGGCAAACAAGGAGACTCCAAGCTGCTTGTGATCTTCCCACCCTATACCTGTTCCTCAGTCTCCATGTGATGCATTGGGACCTTGGAGCTACCAGACTGCTTTGAGCATAATGGCTTCTCCAGCTTAGAAGCACCAACATTGACCAGGTTTGAGTAAGCTGATAAAGCAGAACTGGTTTCTTCTTGTGCTTCTTCTGCTTCATATGATAAAACTTGACTTTGGTTTCCATGTTGCAAAGTACTTACTGTTCTGTGGTCATCTCCATGGGCTGCAGCCCCCATTTGGCCTTCTACAGACCAGTGGCTTTATTTTGGTAGTCTTCTTGTAGAAGATAAATATAGATAGGGATTTTTTTTTGTGGAGGGTTAGAACATCAAGCTATTTAACTAGGTACTCACTACTGCAGTTTCTAACAGAACTCTTGGTAGCTACATTTTTTCCACATTATTTATTGATGTCCCAAGCTTTGTCTGACTCTAGTTATAACTTCTCCAGGAAAATTAAAGTTGTCAGTCAAACATGACTTATTTGAGAAGCCAGGAAATGGTTTTCTTACTTCAGGTCACTTAGAAAGGTAACATAGTCATGTGCCTAAATTGGATTGTCATCTTATTTTTAAAGAAGGTGGCCCTCCTTCCTCTTTGTTGTTTAAAACTACTCTGTAGTGGAGATAGCATCTCCTCACAAAAAGTACCTACTCTGGGTCTCTGGGAAAGAACAGAGCAGCTGCTTTGTACTAGGCACCCACATCCCAGGGAAAATGTAACTCATCTCCGGGCATCAGATGCTCCTCAAGGGAAGTAATAGGATGTTTCTATCTGGTATTAGGAGAAATGAAGTACTCAGTGTGTACTTAACTATGTTTAGAGGCATGATTACTGTAGGAACCTGATTTAAATTACCTGTGTAATTCACAAATGAATAACTTTGTTTACAACACCTGTTGCATCAGTGTGATGAGCTAAACACCAGTCAGGTGATATTGTGAGACTGAGTCAGAAGTTTGAGACAGAAGAGCTGCTTGGGTCACTCTGCCCATCCCTTGGCTACTGTGCAATGCTTCCCTATAACGTGTTTTTGCACTGTTTTCTCAGATTCAAAACATTTAATGTAACAGAGTTTTCATTACCAGTTTCTGAATTTTTTTCCACTGTGAGATTCCATTCTTAGGAAAGAACTCCTGAAAATGGACCCTCATTCTGCCTTGTGGCTTTATCCCAGACTAACAGAATACAAGGCTAGAAGAGACTCAGAGATCATCCAGTCCATCTCTATGCCTAGAGGCAAATTCAACTATAATTAAAACATTTCTGTCAAATGTGTGTTCAGCCTGCTCTGAGAGATCTCAGCCTCTTCCGGCAAGTCACACCAGAGTTTGTGTGCTCCTGCTGTTATGAAGTCTTTCTAATACCTAAATAATTCCTGTTTCATTTCATGCTCACTGCATTTCCATATCTCTCCCAAGGAGGCATAGGTTACAGTTACTACCTTTTCATTTTTTCCTTGCAACGTTTTCATATAAGATGTTTTTCCCTCTGAGAGTATGAAATATAGACTAATCTGTTCTTCTGCAGATATCAGGCCATATCTGTTGTCTCTGAGTCTTCTGTTTTACTCCATCTTCTATCAGCTTCATGTCTAGTTGGGAAAAGCACAGTTTGGCTTACTGCTGCCAGACTGGACAATACAGGGTCACAAATACTCTCTTTAGGAGTCAAAGTGCAAATTTTGCTTTGGAGCACAAATTACAGTTTTCTTATAAATATTATTGAATTTTTCCTGACAGTTTAGGAGTACATTATTTATTTTAGACATAGAAGAACTGTGCAATTATGCTTATGATGTGCCCACACTGCTGGAAGGTGAAAATCTCAGGTAGCTCCAGAGGAGATCTGGATCTCTTGGCTACACTGGTGGTAGTAAACTAAACAGTGACAGCACCCATTCTCTGGCTTTGATGCTACCTGGTGTGATCCAGTCACCTCCTGCTATCAAGATCCATCAGCACTTGAAACCAGCTGGCCTCCTTGAGAGGCCTGCTGGGAATGCTCTGTGCTCATTCCCAAGCTGGGAGCTGCCAGCTGGCTGTGGCAGCACCCATGCCAAGTGCTGTTTTTCCAGCATCAGGGCACAGGCCAGAGTGTCCCAGTGCCTCCGCCTGTGCCTTGACTCTGATTGTCTTGTACAGGAATAGCACTTGTGTCCTATTTCACTAGCTTAAGTGCAAGGTCATCTTTTCCCCACATTAGCTTCTTCTCTAAGGTCAGCAGGGTGCCTGCTTAGGCTGGTACAGCTGAAGGAAAGATTTAATGCATTGTGTCTGCTTTAAAATCATTTTACTCGTGTCAGTTTGCATTTTCAAGCCCACTAAATAGGAAAGGCAGACAGTTGCTTTACAACAATCACTCTAAAAAATGGACAAAATATAGTTCATTATTTTTTCCCATTAATTGCAGGTCTGAATGAAAGCTCCTTAGGGTTGTTTTTCAAATGTGAGAAGGAACAGAGATTAGACAACTCTGAAGATCAAATACTTAACTGCAACATTAACTGTACTTTCAAAATGTTGGCAGGGATCCTGGAGAGTCGCGTGGTTGTTGCACTAGTACACAAAGAATGTTTTACAGGACTGTCTCTGATCACTGTTTTTCAGAGAAACTGAATGCACAGGCAGCAGCACTTTTGTGAAATTATCAACTCTATTGCAATACACTGTTGATTTTTCTGCTAATGAAACGTACTGTTTTCCTGTGGCAGTTCCTATTCGAATATTTCTGAGATTTATTTTATTGAACATGGAACTTTGATTGTTTTTAAGAAAGAAAAGGAAAGAATGTGTGCTTGCAGTCCTGAAAGCCAACTGTGTCCTGGGCTGCATCAAAAGCAGCTTGGGCAGCAGGGCAAGGGAAGTGATTCTGCCCCTCTGCTCTGATCTCTTGAGACCTTATGTGAACTGCTGCATCCAGCTCTGGAGTTCTCAGCATAGGAAAGATGCGGAACTGTTGGAGCAAATGCAGAGGAAGCCACAAAGATGATCAGAGGGCTGAAGCACCTCTCCTCTCCAAACAGGCTGAGAGAATTGGGGTTGTGCAGCTGGGAGAAGGCTCTGGGGAGACCTTATGGCACCTTCCAGTACTGAAAGAGGCAACAGGAGAGCTGGAGAGGGACTTTTTACAAGGGCATATAGTGGCAGACAAGGGGGAACATCTTTAAACTGAGAGAAGGTAGGCTTAGATTAGATATCAGGAAGAAATTCTTTACTGTGGGTGTGGTGAAGCACTGGAACAGGCTGCCCAGAGAAGTTGCAGATGCTCCATCCCTAGAAGTGCTCAATGCCAGGTTGGATGGGGCTTTGAGCATATTGGTCTCATTAAAGGTGTGCCTGCCCATGGCAGGGGGGTTGGAACTAGATGGTCTTTCAGGTTCTTTCCAACCCAAACCATTCTATGTTAGCTCTTAAACACAAACAGGCACATGCAACAGGAAAATGTAATTATATTGAATTCAGCATTTGCATACAACAGGCATCTGTATTTCAATTATTAATTTAGCCTGCAAGAGTGTTTCTGTTCATTTAATTATTGGTGTAACAATGCCAGTATTTTTATTCTGCTTCTGAGAATAGAAAAGATAGATCACTTGTTAAAACAATGGACCATGTGGAAAGAGGTCTGTTCCTAATTCAGATGCTAGAATTCCTTTGTAATGCAGAGTAAGTAATTTAATCAGGGTGTATCTCGGTTTCTTAATTTAATAAATGAAATTTATAATACCTCCTGGTGCATAAGGTTGTTGAGAGACTTGGTAAACTCTGTTTGAATACTGTGGTGCAATCCTTAGTGGAATGTTCAAGTGCAAGATATTATCGTGATCAGAGAAGACCTCTGTGCCAGACCTCTCTGTCTTCCTCTGATGGTGCCACCTCAAACGTACTTGTCACATCCCCCAAAGAAAATTATATTCTAATTATACATGTACCAGAGTGTGTGAGTGTAATTACCAGTGTAATTACCAGTAATGGAACCCTTAAGAACTCGACCTACCAGAACTAGGTGAATTTATTTTTGTAATGCTTGTTTTTCTATTTCTGATTGCTCCCTATTTCTAATTATTTCATTGTCTTTATTCAAATGGAAGAAAGTTCAGAAAAAGGACCATTTCATGCCTTTTCTATTTGCTCAGTAAAATTCCACATATTCTGGGTGTCATATAACTTGAGAATGATAGAGAGCAGAATGTTTTTTCTTTTTTCCTCTTGAGCATTTGTGCTTGAAAAATGTTGAGATTTGAATATGAGGGAATATGGATGTTTTGAGAACATACCACCAGCAAATCTGGCCATATTTGAAACTTAGTTTTTCTAGGCAAGAAAGGGAAATCTTTCAAATTATTTGTTCATATCATCATCATCATCAAATTTACTGATCCTATAGAGCTAGTCCTTTAAGTATGAAATTTCACTATGGAATAAGAAGTATTATAAAATGCAGTTCACAATTTCTCTTAAGTAACTTTTTCTTTTATTTATATGTATCCCTTCATCTCCAGCAACACTGGAAGCTTACCCTACTTAGTGGATATTAATTAATGTCAGTGTGTCTTGCAACTGTGGCTTCTTTAAAAATGAAATCACCATTCACTCCCACCTCTGCATTCAAAAAGAGGTTGTCACAGGAATTGCCACCTCAGCTGTGGGGTTCTGTCTCTGGAAGCACAGTCACTTTGCTGGGGCTCCTGTGTTGCCTGTTTGCAGAGCACCACTCATGGAATAAACTCATGCCTCTGCTATGCAGACCCTGAGCACCAGGTTGCTTCAAAGGGGCTAAAGTGTGTTCTTCTTGTCCAACAGAACTGCTTTTCCTGTCCTACTGCGTACTAGAGGTCTTCCTGTACCATGAAGAAATCTAGGGATGATGCCATATGAAAAGATCTTTGGCATTCCCATCCTGCAGAAGAATAAACAGACTGTTTGTGATCCATGCTTCTTCAGAGCTCACAGGTGTTTCCTGCTTTGAAGTTCTCTCCAGCTGACAATACAGATCCTACTAGCAGAGCACTAAATCCTTCTGCAAAACCCCTCAAAACTGAGGTGGTGGAAACTGAGAATTGAGAACATTTCTCAGTCCAGATAAAAAGTGAGGATGACACAAAGGCAATGTAGCTTACAAAGGAATCTCAAGAGAGGTAGTCATTGAAGCAGCTGGATTTCAAGGACTGGGTTTCAAGGACTGGGTTTCAATGATTGAGGCCTGTATATATTAACTTCTCTGTATAGTTAATTAACTGCATTATTTCTCATTATGATTTGTTTCTTTCAGATTCCACTGATGAAAGATCCTGGTTGGATTCGAAATGTCTGGACACGCAATCTAAATGTAGGAATTTAATTGTTCATTTGCTTTTTAACTCCAGTGCCTAAGGGCAGGCCCAGCTTGAAGCCCAGTGGTCTTTGGCAAAACAGGATGAGGAGTGGTTAATTCTTGCCCATCTTCTAGTACCCAGTGCAGCACATCCAAGTGTCACCCTTCGGACACTGTGTTACTATAAGTCACCACTACAATGTGATACTATTATTCCTGTGAAAGGCTGGGTGGCTCTGTGGAACTGGTGGCCCTCACATGTGGCCAGTACTTGCAGGATAAGGATGAAAACAGCACAAAAATTTGGAAATTTGGCACTTGGGCAATAAGCACAGAGTGAGCAAACCTGTGGCAAATGTGAGATGCAACACATCTCCTAATCCAGGGAAAACATGCCCAGACATCCCTGCTGCTGCCCTCCTGGAAGGCAGAGAGCACATCTGTGTGGTGGTGGTCTTGGGACACAGCCATGGATTGACAGAAGAACCACTCAGGAGAAGGAATGAGAGGGGGAGAGAAGCAATGAGAACAGCACTTCCCACACCAGTTATAGAACTGCCACTGCGAAATGATTGGTGGAGGAGGCAACAGAGGCAGATCCAGGGAACAACCTGATGCTTTTCTAAGTGACACTGGACTCTTCCTCAGAGTCACCTAGTCTTACAGTGATGGTGGGGCAGAGTATTTAGAGGCTGACATACTTGACATCACAGGTAAGTCCACAGCATTTCTACGCAGCGCCAAGCAGAGCCATGCAATCACATCCGCTCAGCTGAGCTGTTGGAGCCACTGCACAGCTCTGCGTAGGCTTCACAGGAGATGTATTAGCCTGGGTGGAGTGTAATATTAGCATAGCTACACTGCCATCTCATGTAAATCCCACTCTGGGGGTTCCAGGCAACCTACACAGTGCAGTGTAGGATATTCTCTATGGTTTCCAGAGGAACCCTCCTGATTCAGGAGCCTGTGGAGACTTGCTTGTAGCTCCTCAGTGTGAGAGCTGGTTGGCAGAGCCTGGCAGCCTCTCAGCTGGGTCTGGCAGATGTAGGAAGGTAGGTCAGCTTAACAAACTGAAGAGCTAACCTTCGTGATGAGCTTGGTGTTAGCAGTGTCATGTAAACTGGACAGCTAGATAAGCCAAACAGGCAGTCTGAAATGAGGATGAGGATGGTTGCTGTTGGCAGGAGTTGGGTTTGGACATCCGATTCAGTAGCTGTGCTTAGAAGACAGAAGGGTACATGGGAATTCAAAATGCCAGTAAAATAAACAGGGAAGAAACTCCAATTAACAAAGGACAGCATAAAATCTGAAAATTAAACACATATAAAGCAGTACTACAGATGTGATCTTTTCATTCCAAACTCTGGGAACATTCAGATCTGCATTTAGGTGAGATTCTGAACGTTACAAGAACATCTGCTGGGTAATCAAAAAATGCCATGTGAACTTGTGCTGTAACTTTGAAAGAACAGAGGATAACGCATTCTTGCAGTAATATTATACTTAAAGGAGGATCAGGTTATGTTTTATTTGAGCAAAATTTTGATTTTTTTAAAAATGTATCAATACTATAGTTTTTTGTCCTAAATTTCTCATAAGCTAGTACAGAAATACCAAATTCTTCTTCTTGCTTTTCTTTGTATAATGTGGATGTGCTATATTTAAAATCTGCTCTACAGAAAGAAGATTGTGGGAAATCAGCAAACCACTAACGATAAAAAAAATCTCAAAGATGTTGCAGATAAAAGATGTGTTTGCACTAAGCTGTGCCAATGTCTGCAGAGAGAAGTAAGAGTATGAAACAGAAAGTGAGAAAACCATATCAGGCTGAACCTGCCACAGGAAGCAGAATTACACAGAACAAATAACATCTGACCTGGACAAGGTAGATAAGCAATACGCATGATCCCAACCCCACGCAGGCAACACGAAAAACATGCAGGGTGAATGAACTGGGCTGTCACCTAGGGCTGCAGGGGAGGGACATCCTGATATCACCAGGATGACTGCACAGGGAAGCTTTTTTGTTTGTGCCCAAATTGCAGTGTAGGGATGGGAATGGGGAAAACGGTGTCTGAAGAGTTCACATCAGAAGCAGACATGTACCTTGACATGACTCTGAACTACCTGTGGGTATGACTTTGTTTTTTATTCTATTAAATAGGATTATTTTCTTCATTTTCTGACCAGTTCTTGTCTCTTCTTGTACTATGGCAGAGCTTGATACGAAACACTGCTTGCCTTTTCCTAGTCTGACTTTAAAAGAAAAAACTTCACCTGTTTGAAACAAAGATCAAACCCTTCGCTTGTGTAATAACCGCATTCACTGGCTTGAATGGGATTATATTGCTTTGTGTGAACTGAGCATCAGGCCTGATACTTTCAGACTCTAAACTCACTTGGATGGGAATTCTCTTTGCGCATGATACGACCAACACAATGTTGCTGATGTGTGAGTAATAGTAAAACAAGCTGATGTTGTTTTTGTGGGCAGAAGCTGCTGGGTTTGAGAGACTGTGCATGGTATGTAGATTTGTCTGAAGTAGACAAACTGTAGAGTAAACTGGAATGAGGGTAGCAGGAGTGAGGCAAAGTACCTGATGAGTTCTCATATTTGCATAATGGAATATGGAAAACATACCAGCCACCAGGACAAAGGCTTTCTGTCCAGGGCATGCTGCACCTAATGAAATGGATTTCACTAATTCCACCAAAGTAAACGATTTCCATAAATTTGCACAAAGTGCTTATTTTGACACACCCTTCATCCATATTTATGGAACAAACATAAACTTTTTTTCACAGTGTGTTAATTCTTCAATGCACCAATTTTCTCAAAATAACTCTGAAACATAATGTTTTTAAACAATTCTTGCATGTATGTGCAAGTGCTGGTAAGCTTTTTTCAAACAGTGGGGAGGAATACATGGAGACAGAATTGACCCATTTATGTAAGGGCATTACATACCCATTTATGTAAAGAGTTAGATATAGAGCAGGCAGGGTTGATAATACATTCATTTATATTATCTTAATACTGGACTAACTAAAATTGTTTCAGCTTTGTCAGTTCAACATTGAATTATATTTCCTTCTAATGGATCATTCCCTCCTGAGAGCCATTCACATACATCATACTTTGTGACCAGATTACATAGACATAATAAACCCCCTTCAAGACAGGTGTGTTTTGCTGGCAAAAACTTTAGTGCATTTTAGACTTCAAGACTTTTATACTGAAATTTTAATTAGAGTAAAATTTTAATTTTTCCTCAGCTTTCAACACGATGGCAGAAGTCAGAGAAAAAAAATGCTATTTTTCAAACCTATTCACAGACTATAGTTCCTCCATTGGTTAATATATCCTTTGTCACAGCAAGTCTAAATTTAGTTTTCCAAATAATTATTTTCAGATTGATGGAGATGAAATGCTGTTTAATTTTAGTTCTAAAATAACATTCACTACTATGCTCAGGGATTTCAGTGCTATAACACTTCTGGAGAGACTACACTAATTTTGACACTGAGAGTATTTCAAGGGAAGGGTATACTAAATTACCTGGGACACTTTTGCCTCTCACAGAAATTTGAAAGATGAAACTAACATAAAATAAAGTACCATTTTCATGATTTTGCAAACTCAATCACATCTCTTAATTGCATTAGTACTCCAGATGTAGAAATCATAAAAATGAAGCTAATTTCTCAGATAATATCACATAGATATGCATGTCCTTACAGAAGATTTAACGAATGACAGCAGGTAAAAACCAGAAATAAATGACAATATTCCTGCTTTAACACAACTGACTTAGAGGTTCCAGTTAGAGTTTTATACAAGTTCTCAGCCTAAATCAGAAGAAAGAACTGCTTAGATAAGAGAAAGAATGCAGTAAACAAACTTATTTACTGATTAATTGCCTCGCTTGATGCAAATAATTAAAGAGAATTTATTGTCTTGTGACTGCATGTGCAGGATTTAATTCTGTGCCTCAGCTTGTTCCTAGGATTTTCACACAATTTTGATTATTAACTTTATCTATAACAAGATATTTTAAAGAACAAAACAGCTGGCAACAATAAGATTAAGCCAGCTTTTACAGCAAGCAAGACTGAAAAGATTATTTGCTTAAGCAAAATATGCTTTTAAACATTGTCATTGTTCCATATAACTCAAATTTTGCCTGATAAAAATTTACCACCAGCATTCAGTGGATGACTGTACTTTAAATTCAGAACAAGCACAGTCCTTGGCTTAAACTATAATCACTAAAATCCTCAATAATGGAATTACAAGGAAAACACTTCTAAGACAGATTATCCCAAACCAGTATCTCACCTCTACCCCCGAATCACCTGATACGGAATCTTGAGGTTAGAGATCAGGAAGATCTGAAATCTGTGCTGCCAGATTAAGGTGTCTGCAAGTTCGGCACAGAAGGGGGAATGAGAGGACAGCATGGAAAGATCTTAGGGCCAGAGCTTCCTTGTGCCTCGCTGTTACAGAACACCCTGAGGAAGGAAAGCAGGAGTCCTTCAGGTGGAGGCACAGGATCCACACCTGCTACAAAGGCTGAATTAGGAAAAGTACCTTTTTAAATGCTACACACAGTTGTTAAAAAATTGCTCTAATCTGGTTATATTCTATCACTTCAAATATTCAAGAAAATTGAGTGAAAGAGGAAAACACAAAGTAGTAAGGGGCTACATTATCTCACTTTTTTTCACAGCAAAAGTGGTAAACCTTTTTTTACTTTGGATGAAGGGATGAAGGTGTGAACTTTTAGGTGGTACCTGCAGAAGCCTCCCCCATTAGTTCACTGGTGAGGGAGACAACAGCCAGAGCTGCCTCTCCTCCTGACAGGTTGCTCATGATCCTCCATCTGCCTCTTTCTTGAGGGGAGATTAAAACCCTTTTCATCCAGTTTACATGACAGCCAGAACTAATTACAGTACCTGGGAGAGTACAGAATTATCTCACTTCAAAGCCAAGCAAATCTGCTTCTTGCAATGCCAAGCCAGGGACAGAATGCCCCTGCATTCACCAAGATCCACACACAGCACAGCCCCCCCCATACCCTTATCTGCACAGAAGTGAAGAATTTTGCTGTCACAGAGAATCGCCAAATATTGTTACTTGTGTTATAAAACACATTTTAGATACTTTACTTTCTTGGTGGAGTTACAGAATGAACTTCAAGCTGAGCTATAGTAGCACTTAATTCTTAGCCCACGAGAAGAAAAAGCTTTACACAAAATATCTACTAATCATCTTACTATCATAGGTGCAGCTGTTACATCTTCGCTACCTAGTTTGCCTGGTAAGGTGGAAACAACACAGTGAAATAATCAAGGTGTTCAGTTTAAAACTCCCAAGAAATAACTTTCAGAATTGTTGCAAGGATAATTTGATATTGGTAGGCAGTCTGATTTAGAAATTGCAGACATGAGGCTGAGAGAAAAGCAAAGAAACTTCTCAACAAAAGGAGCTGGTTTCCAAATATCTTTTTCCTCTTTAGGATTAAGATTGCCTTATTAGTTTCCAAGTATTGCAGGTACAATGAAGAAAAGATTATACCCTGGGAAACAGACCAGCTTTGTTTGAAGTTCTCAAAGCATGTTTTGTACTATTTTGTTCTGAACAAATAATACTGATGGTTTTGGTTTGCTGTGCTTTGAAAACAGTATTCTGGGCAGAAGCTTTGCTGGTCATGCATAGATGTACTGGACTTGATGAAAAACTAGCTTTTGTGCTGGAAAGCATTTCTGTCCATAACAGCATGGAGGGGTTTTCCGTGGAGTTGTGTATGATCTCTCATTTCTTGTATGTGTGTGCACATAGACACCAGTATGTATTTTGCCTGAGCAGAATACAGGTCTGTGTTTGAACAAGCATATGCAGGAATTGTGGTCTTGGCTGAAGAAAGAACATGTTGATGATTTCACTGTTATATCCTTAATCTCATACACCATGATTGCTTTGCTTTATCAGGGCTCCAGCTTTTCTAAGCTTTTTAAGATTATATTTAGAGAGCTCAACCATGGCTATTTACGAATTTGGAGTTGAATTGCTTTCTGATGAGATTGGACTAGTACAAGTGTACCTCCAGCAGGGTTGATATATTTAGCCTCTCTTGTTCCTAATTTTAATACTCCTACACTCTTCTGCTTTGATGATGTTTGGATCATAGGAGTCAATAGGAACCTCTGTTTCTCAGTAGTTGAGTATTTTGTAGCAGAAAAATGAGTTTTGACTGCAGAAAGAGCTGCTAGGGTATAAAAGAAGCATTGAGGTTTCCGTGGGTTTGCATGGTTGGATGTAGATCTAGAGGAAAAAGAAAGGCTCTTTTGAGAACCTCCATCATCAAGACTTGTTATATTCTGAGAAGGAAAAAAGACTTGTCTAGTGGTGCTATGGATCCTTTTTTTTTTTTTTTTCAGTGAGGGGGAGGAAAGGGTGTATCTGTCACAAAACCAAGTCCAAAAGTACTTGGTTCAAAATCAAGTTTGGTTATGTACTGTGAGCACTGATGGCATGACAGATGTTTTCATAACAGATGAGCATTTTGGTACGTGACCAATGCTTCCTGCCCTGCCTCTAATTCCAGCTGCAACAGTTCCTGGAAAATTGCAATCCCACATTTGATCATTTGACAAAATAATTCAGTTTTGCTTTTCATTGGTCACTGCCCTGTCTCATTGTTGACTTAAAATTTATACTACTTCTGATGACATCACAGTCCTCCTGAGGATGATGTCATCATTTCAGCTCATAACACAGAGGTCAAAGAAGAAAAGTAAGAAATTATGTCGGAAGTGTATTGGTTGGCATGTGCAACTGTCAGCAAATGATTAGAATACTTGCGAACTGCCATGATATGGAAAGGAAAATCCCAAAGCTAAAGCTGTCAAACTGCAAGGAGCTCAGGGGGACAGACTTGATAGCTGGTGAAGGCCAGAAGCATCTGCCTAAATGTGACTAACTGAACACTCTGGTAAAAGGAAGATGGTTTCATATGAATAAGTCTGTCCTGTACAAATTTATGTTGGACAAGGACAGCATTATTTCTCTTTTCAAAGGAAGTTGTTTACGACTCAGATATTCAAGCACCTGGTACTGAAACAGTTGGAATAGCAGATCCCAGGAGCAGAGACAAAGCAAAAGCAGCAGCAGCACAGTCAAAACTGGCAACAAGTTAAAGTCAGAGGAGCGGATGGGGGGAAATTTTTTAGAAATCTCTGCAACTAAATAATATCTATATATACTTTAAAAAAATGTTCTCAAATTAATCAAGCACTTTGAGGCAGTATTTACACGCTACAACACCGTGCACTACTGTGCTTTCAAATGAAGGACGAAATGAAGTACTAGATAATTGGACTTGAAAGAAAAAGGAAGAGAAAAAGAAAGGGGAAAAAAAGTGAACCAGACAGAGAATTCAGTAGATTATCACAGACAGCTGTAGGTACTATATAAAAATATCTACTTATGTTAGGAGAAAAATTCCTTTGTTAGGATGGTGGGATGTTTAATCAGGTAATTACAGAGTCAATCAAACTGCTTTTTATTGTTTACATGGGAATAAAACTAGATCAACTCTTAATGTACATTGCCTGAGCTACTCTGAGTTTATTACTTATATAAAGAATGTCAGCACGACTCCAGAGCCATCTTTGCTAATGAGTTAATTATAAATTAAAAGCTAAAAGCTCATCTTTTCTATTTACTGAATAATTTTTACCTGCACATTGGGCATGCATTAACAATTGCAGTCATTCATAACCCAGGTACTGTGTGCCTGAACATCAACACTAGTTTTAGTGGGGGAAAAGCCAGACATTACTGCTAATGCACAATGGTTTGAATGGTTATTTTGCTCACTGGCAACATCTTTGCTAGGAAAATCTAGTGTCCCAAAATAGAATTGAAGGCTTTTTTTCCCCCTTGCATAGATTTATGTAATTTTTTCTATGAAACTGTTCTTGGATTTTATTAAACTCTTCTGTGCTTGTTGACTCTTTTTAAACCCAGTTTTATTAATTTACAGAAGACTACACTGCTCAACTTTCTTCTTAAGTGCATGAGTAACTATGAGCACAGGTTGTAGGCTAGAACTCCACTGTGCCAGAACTGTACAAACACAGAGTGAATACATAACCTATAAGGTCTTTGAGACAAGAATCAAGAGTTAGGTAATAATGAATTAATGTAAATTGACCATCAAAGGAATGGAAAGAAAAACTTCCATGAGCAGGTCCTTCAAAATTTTGTGGACAGTTTTAGATCTAACCTTGGTAAACAAACATCTGTTGACTAACACAATGTCTCCAGAAAGAAATCTGTCAAGGGGGAAGCCCTTCAGGAAGAAAACAGCAATGCTTCAGAACTTCAACATTCTTGAGTGTGTTTTGGAAATGACATTGTCAGGGGCTTTCCTCTTGCTAGGGCCATACTCCCTCTGCCAGCTAGTCTGTGGGTATTATTACAGATTATTTTTTAGGAACCATCCCTGACCATACTATCCTCCAAATTCTGTATTGGGCTGAGACAAATCCACAGCCACAACCATGCTAAGGCTTGGAAGATAGCAAAGTACTAGTTATGTACTAGAGCTTGGTCCTCTAGATAGAACTAATTGAGGAGAACAATTATGAGCTGAAGTGCAGCACAAGTAAGGATTTCAGAATGAGTTGGCAGAGGTTGTTCCAGGGAAGTAATCTGAGGAACACCACTCTGCACACTGGTCACACCATGAGTAAGAACAGAGTGAAAAAGCACAAAGGGATGAAGATTGTTCCCTGTTGTTAACTGAAGCTTACTGTTGCTGTGCAAGCATTTGGCACTTCCCACACCATCTTATGTGTATCATGGCTGTATTTACTCTGCTCTGTAGGAAGAAAAAACATGACCTTGCACATGGAACCATTTAAAATACAGAACATTATTCTGTGGACATTCTGATATTTTACATCAAGCAGCAGATGGCTGGGCATGATAAGTAGCTAAACAGAATACAGTACCTCCAAAATGAGAATCTAGCTTTTGATTTCTGAAAGAAGCATGAAAGGGTGGGTGTTGTTGAGACTGTGGAAAGACGGTGGTTTTGATTCAGTATGTTATGATTATGTTTTGATTTTAGTATAGTAGTAGAAGATCATAGTGGACCAGTCTGTTAGAAGACTCCTCCCACCTAATATGGATGGTGATGGCTGGAGGTTACCACTCTTGCAGAGGGAACACAATATGGGATTGTATTCCACATAAATGTGGTGGGCAGAGCACTGGTAGGATCCACAATCGACACAGATAAAGCTTCTTGTATTAACAGGGATGGGATTATTTACCAGCATTTCTCATTGCCTACTGACTGCCCACTGGTGAGGGATTAGATATGAAATGCCTGGGAAAGGAAACTGCAGGTATTTCTTGCTGCAGTTTTGTATTATTTTCTCTTTGGGACTAAGTATGCACTCTTGCTTGTCATGCCCGGGCAGAAACTCTCTTCACTGACTTTTCTGTTCTAAAACTGAAGCATACTCATTAGTGTAGCCGTGTAACCAGCAATGAAAGAGAGAACAAGAGGCAGGGATTGGAGTCTGTGAGTTTGCACCACGTCCCATCACCCAGTGGCTCTGTCATAGCTGTGAGCTGTACAAAGACTGGCCAACAGGGAGAGAGAGCTAACAGAGCTACAGGAGGAAGATGCATTGCAGAAAAACAATTTGAAGGATTAAGTGGGGTGATGACCTAGAGAAGATTGCACTGGGATTGTTTTACAATGTAATCAGAAAGTTAACAGAAATGGAAGGCTTAAGCGCTAATTACTCGACAAGGTAGCCTTCCCAGGCTTCAGCTGCATGTACGTTTTGGGGACTACAACACAGACATGCAGGAAATTCAGCTCTCAAAAACTTGTTTTCAGGCCTAAAACTAGCAGAGTCACCTTTGATCCTTTTTTTTTTTTTTTTTTTTTTGTTTACATTTTTTTTCTTTTTTTTTTTNNNNTTGGTGTACATTCTTTGTCATCTTTTATTTTTTTCCCCCGTGTTACTGTTTCTGTTCATTTGTTTTGCACATAGCACCACCCTCTCCTGAGTTCTGTAAACAGAATTCAAAAAGGCCTCGAAGATTCCTTCATCAGTTCATTTTTAAGCCGGACATCCACTTCCCTTTTTAGCTGTGTAAGGCACTCACTGTGTAAACTGAGGTTACAATACGTTTTACACGCAAGGAAATCACTATCAGGTGGAAAAGCTTTATTTCATCGCATTTATTTAAAGCGATAAAGCGTCTGATGCTGAAAAGTGTTCCCGACAGAGATGAATGCTGGGCTCTGGTAGCCCAAGCGACGCCTATCACACACCTGCCTTGGGTC
>VZRN01005166.1:811705-823756 GCA_013397935.1 Dasyornis broadbenti | reverse complement strand
GGGTCAGCCTGGGCTGAGCGACTCCCTTCTCCCCTCTCCGGTTTTCCCAACTGGACAGCTGACTCGCCGCGGCCGCGGAATCACCCCACACACCGCGCCACCGCCCCGCCCCGCCCNTCCTCCGGGGCGGCACCGCCGGGCGGCCCCAGCGATCCCGCAGCGGTCCCGCAGCGTCCCCGCGGCCGCGGCGCGCATTGAGGCGGCGGCGAGCGGAGCTGCGGGAGGCGGCTCGACGCGGAGGTGGGTGCCGGGGCTCAGATGGCTCTGACGGCAGGAGGGTGGCCCTTCCTCCACCGGCTGCCCGCGGGCGGGGAAGGCAAGGCCAGGAGCCGCTGGAGTTACCGAATCCGGCCGGCCTGGGCATCCTGGCGGGGCTCCGGGCGGCTGCCCGCATCCCCTGCCCGCCTTTCCTTGCGGAGCCGCCTGGCCCCGAGCAGTGACAGCTGCGCCGGGATTGCTGGGCGTATCGTGGCTGGGCAGTGCTTTGTGCATGGGATTAGTGGGAAGAAGTGATGCTTTCCAGGTGTCTCCTCAGAGGGAGGCGCCCAGCGCGGGGGGCTCGGTTTGGGGTCCGTCCCCCGCCGAGCTGTGTGAGCTGGTGGTGGCCAGTGCCCCTGTACGCTCCACTGCTGCTTCCTCTTTGGCTTTAGGAATTTTGCTTCCCTTTGCTTGTCAGCTGCTGATGCAAATCGCTGCATTATGCTATGGCTTCACTAATACTTTCTCTGAGCTGGAATAATGAAAACAGTAACAGGACAGAGGGATTTAATGGCATAGCAGAGCCTGGCTAGCAGTAGTGCAATGGCTACACAGGAGACTAAACTTTCGGGTATTTTGTATTTCTTTTATGTTACCTCCCCAACAGTTATTTTTCTGTTGATTGGTATACCTCCTCTACCTTCAAGAAGGAAAACTAAAAGCAAATGTGTCTTGTGGGGAGGAGACAAAACACTGCAATACTGTTAGCCCCATCAAATAGAGGAATTGTGTGGAGGCAGTATCCCAGCCTTTATATTGCAGACTATCTAGCAGATCATTTTTCTTTTTACGTGTAAAGTCATCAGCCTCGATAGGTCTTTTGTCCTCTAATTTTGCTCCTAAGTTGGAGGGTGTTTTGGAACGGTTTATTTACTGGATAGCTTTATCTGTGTCTCTGCCTCTGCTGTCTTAGGAAGCGAATACTGATAAATGCATAGTGTACATATATAAGGTTTTGTTGTCGTCATTGCACGGTTAGAAGTTAGATTAGTGAACTCTTACTACAGTAAAATGATCCTGCTTCCATGAAAAGGACTGGAGAAGAAGTGGGGAGATGATGAAGGAGATCAGATGGAAAATGCTCAATATAATTATGTTATGAATTTAGGCATAAAGCCATGGAAATAGCTTCTAGTGATTTTAGATACTTTCTGCTTTTCTGATAGCTCCAGTTCACTAACACAGATGTGGACTACCTGATAATATCTGCTTACCTGATGCAGTGGGGCCTGTTTGTGAGGGAGTTGGGTGAGTTTTATTCTTTGGCCCTTTTCCATACCTGAGCATGTGCAGATGTACAGATTTGTTTATCTGTGAACATGTATACAAACAACAGTCATCAAAGCCAGGTGAAAAACAGTAAAAGCTTACTTTAAACTCTAAAAATGCAGAAAATGTAGCGTCTAATGCCAAGTCACATGAGGTGTCCATATAGAGTAGAACTGCTGCTGTTTTTTCACTCTGATTTATGCTCCCTCACTGACATCAGAACAGTAGCACAGGGCAGCACAGTACATGACCTACCATATATTCTTCAGCTACTTCAAAAGTTCTGGGTTTCAGGTATCAGTTTGTACTTTTCAATTTTTGTAAAGTTTGAACCTTTTTGTGCAGAGTCAGTCCAACTGGCTCTCAGTCCTTCTGTACATTTCCTCAAAGTGTCTCCATGAAGAGGGAAGCACTGTACTGTTGGGAAGCTAAGGTGCAGAGAGACCAAGGGAAATGTGAAAAGTTTCCCAAGAAATCTCTGGGAAAGGAGTAGACAAGCCTTGAGGTATGATTTCAGGACTGTGTGGAATGCTGGTAGAGGTGTCCCTTGTACTATGCACCACTACTCTTAGTTTCTCTCTTTGGTTGGTAGTAGCAATTATATGGGTATGTGGTGAGTGAGATCATCCCATTGACCTAGCTGGAAATTATTTTTTCCCGGCTTTAGTGGTGTTACTTTTCAGTGCTGACACAAGGACAAGATTTGGGAAAGTGGAGAATGTACGTTTGGAAGATTGGTATGGGGTCTGTGTTTGTACATTTCAGTTGGCCTTGAACTAATTTTCCTGGACTCTTGGGTATCAGTTTGACACCCTGACTGTGGGACTGTGGGCCAGTTCTCCCTTTGTTTGAACATGGGGATTCATTGCAGGCAAGTTTTGAGTCTTCAGTTTGAATTTTTGATTTTAGCTGCTCTCAAGAACTTTTTCTGTCCTTTACAGAGACTTCATGAAGCATTACTCCAAGTAAAGTTTCAACTATTTGAAATATAGTGCAGTATCAGAACCAGAGGAATAGTCATCTCATAGTCAAAGTCCATGACTGAGAGTGAGTGTGAGTGGGTGGGTTCTTGGAGGGACAGGCAGCTTGGAAGATAAGTCTGACATTTGATCCATTTGACTCTCTGGCTGTTGTAAGAAGTCACAATTTTTGGCTCTGGCCTTGGCTAACTTGCAATAGAAGTCAAATAGTTCATAATAGAATTAAGCCCAGAATAACTCCAACCCTAAAATATGTCTGGAGATTTGACTGGCAGGAAGCACAACGCCCTTAATCTGGTGTAGAGACAGCCACAGGCTGAATTTAGCTTTCTGATGTGGGACACTCAAGTGAACTGCACCTGTTTCCCAACTGACCAGATGTACTGTCAGATCACCTGCTGGAATGTGGTCTGTCCCATGCAGCTGTGACTATGGGGAAGGCTGGAACAAATGTAAGTTTAATCAGACTTGGACAGAGTTTGCCCTCCTGTTTACAGAACAACCAGAGTCACCCTGCTCAGCAGAGTGCTCTGGAGTTCTCCCTCAGCAGCTTGTCCCAGTCAGGGTCATAGCTGCTTGACTCCCTTTCAGGTCATGTGTCCAGGTTTCTTTTCTCAGGAAAAAAGAATTTGCAAGGAGAGTGCTTGTCTGTGTCTCAGGCGGCTGAGTTTGGCTTGCTGCAGTGGGATATAGCCACAGTGGTAGGCCCTGGTTTAAACCAATGGGAGTTACATACCTTCTGAGATAAAAGTCTCAGTAAATTGCCCAGAATTATGTGGAATCTTGTAGGAAAGTAGAGCTCTAAACTGAGGTCTCCCAAAGTCCTGTGCAATGTCTTCATGGCTCCTCTAGAGAAAGTAAATCCAGGCTCTGATTTTGCTCTGAAAAATGCACAACTTTGGGGTTCTGCCTGGGCATTTACTCAAAAAAGTAGGCTGGGAGCTCATGGCAGTGACCTTAGGTTGGATTGATGTAGGAACTCACAAACAGTTAAGAAAAAGGCTTTTGAGAGTTCTTAATGATTCTCAGTTTCCTACCTGAAATGGCTTAAAATACTAAGGGATTTGAATGTGATGATCACACAACATTAGTGACTTTACAGTGTGTTGACAGCTTACTGATAAAACAAAACTACATATTTAAAAAATAATAGAATGATAGTTATTATGAGCTTTTATAGTTAAGAAGTCAACATTACTATGGTTGCCTCACAGACATGGAGGGCTAAGCTTAATTTTAAAAAAATCATCTAAGGAATCTTCATCTGAAATACTTCCTTATCTCCCCTACCTTTTAATCATAAATCATTTTTAGAACATAACCTCTGAAACTGTTTTTCATGGTAAAGAATATGTCAATAGTAAAATTCCATTAGTTGCCGTAGAGGGATTACGTGTTCAGTACTGCAGACAAAACTGAATTGTTTCAGAGTCAATAAAATAAATATTTGGCATGCAGTAAAAGAGTGTCAATAAGCACTGACTTTGAAGTATTATAATTGACTTTTTTTTTTTTGTAAATGAGGAATAATTGTCTTGAAGGGACCACAGTCTGATTCCCAAATATAGTCTGGTCTCTCTCAAGCTTTGCATCTTCAAATCAGAAACCAAGGGCAGGTCAGGGGACCAGATGGACTAAGTTTGTAAAATGGTCATAGTTTCACTGTCAGCAGCAGAGCTGCAGTAATGTATTCTAAGTGAACGCTGGCCCATTGGTTTTTTGTCTTTCCTTCACCGCTTCACAAGTGGTATGGTAGTTCTTAGGAGGAAAGTTGATTTGTTTTGTGCTTATGCCTATCACTTCAGCCATGGACCAGGGTCTCATCATTGCATCATGTATAAAAAGTGTAACTGAAATATGTGTCTGTATTTTTGGGGTCTTTTTTTCATTTGTGTTGTGTTTACCATTGCTGCAAATCACCCTTTTCTGGCCTACGAAGCCAGTGCACAGCCACAACCACAGAACTGAGAAAAAGGGCTGAAAGGGACCTAAATGTTGCCAAAGCTCATTCTTGCTGACCAGATCAGCTAGCACTATCTATTCTGTAAAGCTCTCTAAACCTTTAAAAGAAGGTGATTGCTTCTAAACTGGCCATGGGAGTAGTGCACAGTCCATCTTAGCTCATTAGCTGTGCCTTGGAGTTATTGGGAGAGTGCTTATTGGCCCGTGCCTAAAAGGTACCAGAAGCAGATCTTGAAATTTAAATAGATTCAGTAGAGATGTCCAGACTGTAATAGTCAGGTCTGTGATGAGAATTGGGTTGATTTACTGCTTTGGACACAGGCACAGCAACAATGTCTTTCCCAAAGATTACAGTTGCCTGTTCTTAAACCCGTCCCAGCAGATACTTGTCCCGTTCCTCAAAATTTTCTGCATTGGAAATTTCCTACCTTCCAGAGGAAATGTGTTCCGCTTTTTAATTATCCTTACAGCATGCTACCTAAATCAACTAGCTGTGTTCAGAGCATGTTGAGTAGCACTTGCATCCCTTAGTAATTTGGATATGTGTGGATATGTAATCTATTATTCATTATGTTGTGGTACCTGATGAGACACTGGGTATTGCAGAAGGAAAACAAGGCCTTTAGTGCCTGTGATTTTTTAGTATTTTATTTTGAAAAATGTAGTAAAGAAAGATGAAATGGCATGGAGGAGAGCTGAGCTGTAAAGAAACCCCCGAAATCTGAACAACCAAAACTGTGCCACAAGGGGTACAATTACTGGCTTTTCCAGGGGAGTTAGGACTTAGTCTGTTGTACCTTTATGAAACAAGTGGATTATCTAGATGATTGTGTGTTTAATTTTACTGTGGCATCCAGCAGAGTGGGGCTTTAAAGAATTAATTTTGTTAGGTTAGTCTTTGTTAAGTGAATAAATCAGTTAAATACTAAGGGAGATCACCTAGCTATTTATGTTTCACGTATTTTTCCACATGATGATACATTCTGAGAAATGGGTACAGTCTTTAACAATCAAAGGAGTTGGAAATTTTCTTGGTCTTCTGGAAGGTGATGCTAATTAAATTTACATTAAAAATTGTGCTGGAAAATACTTTTAATTTTATAATAGATGCAAAATATAGAGCTGTGAAATGTCTTCTGGCAAAGAACAAAACTCAAACCATTTGAAAATCCTGACAGAAGCAGTACAGACTGTTCTCACTTGCAAACTTAGATCAAAGGATTCTGAATTTTCCCAGCATGCAAAAATACTCTGTGCTATGTCCACTAGCATGGTATGAGATCAAGTGTTTTACTAATTTGGGTTTAATTAACAGGCAGGCACTGGGGGTTTAACCCATGACGTAAACTTGTATTTACTGCTAAAGTTGCTGCTGCCTGGTCAGTAAGTGAAAGACTTCTTGGAGTGGCCACAGTAAAGTGTTATGCCAAAACCACATCGAGTCCCTCTGGGGCTTGAGGAATGTTGGTTTCCTGGGGTGCTGACATAGCATGGATCAACTTTAGGTTCAGAGTAAAAACTTACAAACCTCAGACTCCAAACAGTGTCAGCTTTAGTTGGCATGTATAAAAGGTAGGATAGAGGGCCTACAACCATCAGAGTCTCATTTCTGAACTCTCCCCCATTTTATCTACAGCATCTTTTGTTCCCTACATTTGAAATATAAATCAATTTTTGTCAGTTTCTTGGAGAAGTGGAGTTTATGTGATCAGTCTCCCAGTGTGTCTTTTAATTCCGCAATGGCTGTTGTACATGCCAGGTACAGCCCAGCTTGAGAGGAGTGTCCATCACCACCAGACAGTTTGAATGGGGCACTTTTTAAGGGATGAGAGATTTTCACTGTATGGAAACAAATTGTGCTGTGCTGTTTGGCCTCAGAGCTAGAGGATGGTGTCCAACTTTTTAAATTGGTGGCTATAAAAATAATCTCTGTGTCCAAAGACAGGGCAGGCAGTATAGCAAAGGGTTTTTTGTGAACAAGAATAGTTACAAAATTCTCTGTTTAGGATTTTAGGAGCCCAGCTGGTGTAATTTGTTGAAAGGATGTGCAAGTTCTCATATTTGGATTGTCTGCCCATAACTCTCCCAAACAGTGGGGTGTATATACTGTTCCAGCAGCTCCTTCTCCACCAAGGAAGGTGCGGCGGTTTTGCACCTAGAAATTTTGTTACTTCAGCTGACCAAGCATTAACTGGGATGAACTATATTGTGTAGTTTTGAGCCTAATTGTAGTTGTCTTTACATTTATAATAAATACATTTCTTTTTGTGCTTTAGGTTTGAAAAATTGCCAGTAAAAACTGAAGTATTTTCCCACAGCAAAGGGATAATTTAAAAAGTTTGCTTACATCTGTCACCCTGGCATGACAATTCTGAACTTAAGTTTGTGCCTGTGTCATGCCAACTTTTTTAAGAGTTTAGATGGTGGCCATCAAGATAATTAGGGGGCTGAGAGCTTATGACTTAAAAGAAGAGACTGAGAAAACTAGTTTTATTTAGTCTGCAGAGTATTCAGTTGCTTTCTGGGGGTATAGAGGAAACAGCTGGGATATTAGAAGTGCACAGGGGTAGGACAAGAGGCAATGGTACAAGCTCCAACAAGGGAAATTCAGATTCAGTATGGTGAAGAAAATTTTCTTTGTGAGGGCAATGAAACATAGGAACAGGAGAGCAGGAAGGTTGAGAAATCTCCGTCCTTGAACTCACTGAGAACTGAGTCTGCAGGACCAAGGTTGTGGGCAGCCTTGTCCAAGCTGTCCCTCCTTTGGGCAGACCTTTGAACCAGGTGACCTTTAGAGGTCTGTTCCAACCTGTTGTTCTGTGACACAGCATAGGGTGCAGCTAGAGTTTCAAGTGGTGTTCCCTATGATACAGCTTACCACTAGATTTACATTCAGGAAGGCAATGTTTCTAGTGTATAATAGGAGCCCAGAAGTGCTGATACCAGTTCAGTGCTGGTGAAAGGAATATAATTGCCATGAAGTTTTTGAGTGTTGGTTTTTCAGTAGGTGGCACATTCTGGATGCCTGAATTGAGGGCTATGCACAAAGGCTTCTCCAAACACTATTTAGGGATTATTCTTCCATTAGTTAACATCTGTCCTGGCTTTGGCTGAGATAGAGGTTTCTTCCTAGTAGCTGGTACAGTATTGTGTTTGGCATTTAGGATGAGAATAATGTTGGTAATGCACTGCTGGTTTAGGTGTTACTGAGCAGTGCTTACATATGTCAAGAATTTTTCGTTGTCTTATGCCCTGCCAGTGACAGGGCTAGAGGGGCATAAGAAGTGAGGACACACAGCCAGGGCAGCTGATCCCAACTGACCAAAGTGATATTCCAAGCCATAGACCATCATGCCCACAATATAAACTGGGTGGGGGGAAACTGGCCATGGGTTGCTGCTTGTGGAATGGTTGGGCATTGGTCGGTGGGTGGTGAGCAATTGCATTGGGCATCACTTATTTTGTATGTTGAAATTGTTTTATTCTTCCTATTATTACAGTTTATTATTATAATTATTATTACTTTCTTCCCTTTCTTTGCCATTAAACTGTATGTATTTGAGCCCATGAAGTTGATCACTTTCACTTTTCTGATTCTCTCACCCATCCTGCTTAGAATGGGGAGTTGGTTGTGAGCAAGTGACTGTGTGGTGCTTTGTTGCTGGCTGGGGTTAAACCATCTTGTCCACTAAATACTTTGAAAATCAAACAGATATTTTTTAAAGTTAGTGCCTAGTTTTAGTCTTAATCTTTATGTGATTCAGCTCCCCACCTGTCATGTGGGGAAACCATTATTGCTTTTCAGGGACAGTGTAGTGATGACTATCATAAATCTTCCTTCAGAGCATGGTTTGTGTCCTGACCCATGTATTGCAATAGAAACAGAGAAGAAAACAAAGCATCAGTCTATCCAATGTGAAGGGACTTTTGAAAAAAAATAATAGGTGAACGTTATTTGATTAGAACAGCAATGCATGGAAGAAATCTGCCTTAATTATAGCATTTCATAACTTTCTGATGTTTTACTGTAGTGCTTTCATGGTATTCTTTAAATAGTTTTTTGTTTATAACTGTAAATCACAGTTAAAATTTGGACCCATTTTTACAACATCTCATACATCTTTTTGTTGTTTAGGGAAGAACACAGCTGAAAGAGTCTCTGTTGTAGCAGATGATGCTGCTGTGCAGTGACTGTCTCAGGCTCTGAGCTCAGTTCTGTTCTCATCACCATCCAATGGGAGTTTTCGCATTGCCTACCCTGCAACTGTCTCTTTTATTGATGTCCAGGTGGTGTAGTACAGCCTAGCAAGGAGCTGCTGTGTGAGTCTTATGCTCTATACTGAGTGCACAAGGACTTTGCTGAAACCAGTGTCTTGGAACCTGCAAGAGATGCTGGAAGAACAGTGAAAACAATAGACACTGGAAGTTTTTCAAATCTATACTGTTCAGGAATGTATCTGCTTAAATTCACTTATATTTTGAGAGCCATTATAAGACTTTTTTTATCCTTTAAGTATATCTAAATATGCAGGCTGTCCTTTCTGGGGGACTAAATGTATTAAACAGGGTGTGTATTAATAGTGTAGAAGTAGCTAACTAAGTGTTAAATACTAAATAAATCCAGGAGTAGGAGAGATAAAGAAAATCACTTCAACCATCAATGTATGTCTAATTTTTAAAACTGCAGATACTGTTTGAAAAGGCTGTTGGAAACAAGAACAGTAAAGTTGCATTAGGAAACAATATTTGAATGTTCTGAATTGAAGATTGCTTGTCCAACCTTAATGCATATCTATTGTCTGAATGCATTATAATC
Source organism: Dasyornis broadbenti (assembly GCA_013397935.1). Lineage (NCBI taxonomy): Eukaryota > Metazoa > Chordata > Aves > Passeriformes > Dasyornithidae > Dasyornis > Dasyornis broadbenti. Next base: position 814,471 of record VZRN01005166.1, on the reverse strand, counting down.
TTTTAATGGGAGTCCCTGTGAATTTCACAGTCTCTGTGAAATAGGAAAATAGTCTTTGCCTTTAGTGTGGTGTAAAATTAGATATGCGTAAAGCTATTCACTTGCCCTGCCCATAAAAGCTTGTGGAAATACCTAAGAAAAGTTTTTCTGGTGTTGAGGGCACAATAAATGATAGGAGGAGATGTTATTCTGGAAATAATGCTTTTTTCTTCAGAGATAATTGGAGACATTTATGAGCTTCAGAGTCTAGAAGTCTGACAGTGGTTTTGAGTGCAGCTGATTTTAATGAACTTTTCAAAGTTGTTACAATTCTCTGACTTAAAAGGTTCCTTTTGCTTTTTCTTTTTTCTTCTAGTAGCTTTCTACAACATGCTGTAAATAAATTAGGTGGGAAATCCTTATTTTATGCAAAATTGTTAATTTGTGAAACAGGAGAATATCCCACTGCTGGATTCTCCATCTCTCAAATGTCTCTAAAATACAAAGCAGGGATCAAAATCCAATTTGTTTCACTTTTTGCCTTTCAGGTCCAAACCATGAATTACGTTGGACAGTTAGCAGGGCAAGTGTTTGTAACTGTGAAAGAGCTCTATAAGGGACTAAACCCAGCCACACTGTCAGGATGTATAGATATAATTGTTGTACGTCAGCCGGATGGAAATCTTCAGTGTTCCCCTTTCCATGTTCGCTTTGGGAAAATGGGAGTTCTGCGTTCCAGGGAGAAAGTGGTAAGAAAATCTGACAATTTTTATATGCTCTGTCTGTGAGTTAACTCTAATAACATGGAAGTTAGTGAATGTTCTGTGGCCTGCTACTCAAGGTTTTCTTTAGACACCCTTTATAAAGAGCCTGAATTAAGGCAAGCTTCAGTTAAAATGGTTGTTACTGATTCTTGCATTTCAGAGCATAGTTTGTAAGACATTGACTATAATGAAAAGCAAAACTAGCCATGGAATTTGTTGCATTTATATTCAGTAAAGCAAAATTTTGAATATGCTCATTTGAATCTATACTAGATTTCATTAGTGACTCTGTTAAAACCCCTTTCTTTGATGTGTTCAATGATAATTCCAAAAAGGGAGATATTAGGGAGGTAATATTTTCAGGTAATAGAACCTTGAGGTTAATTGAAGCTAGAAAAAGCAGTGAGGACCTTGAAATAAATGCAACCAGGCTGAGTGACCTGGCAGTATATCAGATGTGAAGTTACCAGTGTGACAGATTAATTTAGGAAGTGATTTGTAACTACTTATAGTCTAGGATCTAATGTAGCTAGAATTTTCAGCAGAAAGATCCTGAAGTCAGCATGGACATTGTTCAATTCTTACTTCAATCAGAAAGAAATTCTATTTAGGATAGGTAAAAGTTGAAAAATATTACTGTGCCAATGGTGTACTGGTGTCCTGAAATATAACATAAATGTAGACTTGTGCACGCCTCCAAAACATTTGCAGTAAAACTGGAGTTGGTGGCAAGCATTATTATAGGCAAAGACAGTGAGATCCTCCTGAGAAGAAATGGAGATAATTAGGGCTGTATAGTGATATGATAAATGTGTAGAAGAAATAGACACAGGAATTGCATGTAAAATTATTTTTGTTATTTGTGTTTCTCATAGTGTGAAAAAAGTATCTTTAATGAATTTTGAAAGAAAACACATTAAGAATTTGCATTTGGAAGTACTTCTTGCACAATTCAGAAATAGGCTATAAATTAAAAGAGCAAATAGATTTGTGTGGCAAGTGAAGCATTAGAGTTATATTAAAAAAGATTCAGAACTTTATGTAATGACTATAAACCTTTCTGAGTAGAGGAACAACCTGTCAATGAGCTGAACGAGTGAGAAAAACATTTTTATAATTGATTGCCTTGTGAAGGGGTACTGAAGGAAACAGAGTGGGTCACTATTTCATGTTTATTATAAGGTTTCCTACATTCCCTGAGAAGCATTTGCCCAGTGCCAGCAGCAGGACAGCTGAACAGGAACTGTGTACCTAAAATAACTTTCTTTTCAAATGAGAATATATTTATTTCCTTCCAGGTTGACATAGAAATTAATGGAGAGGCTGTAGATTTGCACATGAAACTAGGAGACAATGGGGAGGCCTTTTTTGTGCAGGAGATGGATAATGATCAGGTAAGAGTCCAAACTACTTTTAATTCATTAAAAATCTGATGCCTGCTCTTCAGAGTCAGTTTTGAGTTTAGGAATCTTGTTGAAATATACACTTTTACCCATTTGATGGTTTTGAAAGTTTCTGGGCAATTTTCTGCTATGGAAATTTAATGCTATGCTGTTACTTTGGGATTTTTTTTCAGTTGCTGAGGTTTGAAAAAGCTAAAGGTGATCACATAAGTGAAAAATAAATCATGTGCATGCCTGTGTGTGTGAACAGATAACGGCATGTACAGAGTTCACATGCTTCGAAGTTGTGTGCAAGAGGTTAATGTCCAGGACCTGTTTTTTGTAGAAATCTTTAATTTGAGCATATGCACCAGACTGCCAGTAAAAGTGCACATGCTCTGTAAACATCTCTGCACACATTAATTCTGGTGCTCCCCATAAACGTGATCTCACAACTATTATTCATGTGGAGCTATATTTAAATGAGAATGTCTGCTGTTGAGCTGCGGTTAAATACTGGTCCAAATAAGTTATGGTCACACTAACTTTGAGTAGTCCACACGTAATATAAGAAAATTTTTGCAGGCATTTTTCTTCAGTGTCGTGGTTTAGTTTGGCCCAGGTTTTTCTAGTGGGGGGGG
>VZRN01005166.1:786377-811167 GCA_013397935.1 Dasyornis broadbenti | reverse complement strand
CCGTAGCAGTTTTGGGGAGACTGCTTGCCTGTGTGGGGACCAGCGTCACTGCAGCACTGTCGGGCAGGCTGCCGACAGTGAGACCCATGGCTACGCAGAGGAAAACAGCCTCTCCCCTGGGCAGGAGAAGAAGATCTGGGTGATGAGCTGACTTGTCCCCCCATGCCTTGTACCCTTGTGCAGCTGCTGGGAAGGAGGGAGAGGGGTGAGTGGAGAAACGGTGGCCTTGAAGGGTTTATTTTACTTCTCATTTACTCCTCTGACTCTGGTAGCAATAAATTAGATCACTTTGCAACCTAAGTTAGTCCTGTTTTGCCTATTTGAGTGCGTCTTCTCCCAGGTTTCCTTATCTCAACTCGTGAGCCCTGGGTGTGGGTGTATAAATTTATGGGTACCTGGCATTTGACCAGGCTCAAACCATGACATTCAGATATTCCCAATAATTTTTGTCACTCTCCAGAGTAGGATGAGTTTTCAAATTTCTGTGTTGAGTATGATATTACTAGTTTCAGGTGAGAGCTTTGTGAATGTGCATTTCTGTATCTTTATTTTATAATTTTTGTGTGGTAACAGTTATTTGGTGACTGAAAACTACTGGAAATACTTCCATGAATGTCTGGAGATGTCTATATATGATTGAATAGCAGGGTGTTTGTGTCGCCTAGTTATAAACCACTGACCTGTCTGACTACTGTCTGTTACCTGTATTGTGAAGGGAATTGGATTGTACAAAACGTTCAGGTTCTAAACTAAGATTTTGCTTCTGCTTTGTATCTTACATGAAGTGGACAGAGACTTATGCCGTAAACTGGCCAATATTAAATGCTCAGAGGATGCTCTGTATTGAGAGTATTGTTCCTGGTTTGTCTAAGGAGATGCAGCTATGGAAAAATTTCCATATACCATAGGAGCATAATAAGCACCCAGCTGTGTAATCTTTGTTACTTCTCTGAGGAGTAAATAACTTGGATTTTGGTAATTGTGCATAGGTCTTGGAACCAGTTCTATGACTGGTGAAAGAACTAACATGTTTCATGGTTTGAATTTTTTCTTTTTTCAGGAAGTAATTCCTTATCATCTCTCCACATCTCCCATTCTGTCTGAGGGGACTGCTTTAATGGAATCCCAGCTGAAGAGGAATTCCATAGACAGGATACGAAACCTGGACACCAGTGCATCCTCACAAGTCCTACCCCAAGCCCATGGATCCCAGCCTTCTACTGAAACATCTTCAATCTCTAGCTCTGTGAAAAAAAGGAGGAAGAAGAGGAGGAAGTCAACTCATAAAATAGATAGCTTAAAAAGAGAAGACACACATGGAGACACATCCGAAGATGAAGACATGTTTCCCATAGAGATTAGCTCAGAGGAAGAAAAAGAGCCATTGGACAATTCAAGGTATCATAGTGGAATTGAGATATGTAAAGGAAACCTGGGTCAGTATTCCAGTCCATGCCTTCTAGCAGTAATTTCTAAGTCAGAACATACGGCTGATGGTGTTACTTTAAGAATAAAAATAAAGCTTTATGGAACTGCTTTTGGGAATGTTGGTAATTAAAGTAATGAAAATTACATTGAAAACATAAGAAGAATCCTCTGTGGTATTGTGAACGTGATGGTTTGAATCAGATAACATTTATCTATTTCCTTTTAGTTCAGGTTATACTAATTCTTCTCTGCAACAGGGTTTTTTTTAATCTGATGTATATGACAGTTCAGTAATCAAGTATGTTTTTTAAATGTCACTTCTTTCCCCTTATTTAGGATCCCTATTCCAGATGTGTTTGTTGATGATGTATCTGATATAAAGGCTCCTGCGGTTTCTGTGCTTTCTCAGTCTGCACCTTACCCTCATTCAGATGGAGAATGGTCACCTCGTCAAAGGTACTTTTTTTGATAGTACAGTTCTAGATAGTACCCTAAATTTAGTTTTCCCATTAGTGTCTTCTATGCCAGTGCTATTTGTAGTCTTACTAAAGGTTTGAATATCAAACATGGGGTCACTGACAATTATTGGATGAGTGCTTTCTGTATTTGCAATTAGACAGTGTACCACAACATCTGGTTGGTTTTGTCCTTGATGCAGCAAATGCATACATGCAAATGCAGGTCCACAAATTTTGAAGGATACTTTTATCTGTTAATGCCACTGTTTGCATATAAATACTGTAGGGAGGATGAATGTTTTGTGACATCTGAATATTTGCCTGATGCACACATCCTGTAAGGACTTCAGTAAATGTAGGTCTATAAATCTTCAGTACTTTGAGTGCAATCCTTTTAAGAATTTGCAAGATTAGAGTTGATATATAAAAATAAGATATTTTTTAAAGAATAAGAGTATGAGCTTTTCATGTCGCTTTTAATATAGACATGAAATATTTACTATGTGAAAAGAACATACACAGTAATTTGTTTACTTTTGCCTGTATGTGTATTTGTGTGCATGTGTATACCTTTCATGTCAAAACAGAGCAATTTGAACCTCCATTCTTTTGTCTGCCAAAAAGGCAAATTAATGCACATTAAGCAAATTTTTTGCTTAATGTGCATTGCACTGTAATTCCAGTTAGGGGGGTGGGTGTGTGTGTGTGTGCATGCCCCCATGCACATGTCCTCCATTCAAACTGCTGGAGTGCAGCAATATTCACAAGACCTTATCCTAAGAAGTCTAATTGTAATATCCTGCCTCTGTAGTTGAGGGGCAGAGGAAGGGAGAGTGAGGAGATTATTTCAGGGCAAGGGCTAAATTTAAATGTTTTGAATTGTGTTCTGGAAGAAACTTTCTCCACTGCCTGTAAAGCTTAACGTGATTAGCTTCACCAGGCTGCTGATAGCATTGGTCAATACCCTGCCCTTTCCATGGCTTTTGGAACTGTATGTTCTGTTTGTTTCTTGATTGCAGTGTCCTGGATTTTGAAAACTCACGATTTAAATTCAGCGTTTGTGTAACTAATGCACGAAGAGTTTATGTTAATCAGCACTTGTGGATAATGACACCCTGTCTTTCTTTCTCCCAGCATGCTCTGCTGCCCAGTAAGGCTATAGGTTGTACAGGGCAAAGCTCTCTCCTCACTGTTCCAGCAGATGGAAGCCTATCTAACTCTTGTCCTCAACAATCTTCTCACTTTTGTCTTTCAGACAGGTAGAACAGTTGTCCTCCCTCTTTTCTGGACTGCTTTTTAATCCTTTTAATACATTAATACACTATTAACACATTAAGACTATGTGAATTTTGTTGAATTAATAACTGTATTTATTGCTAACCCAGACTATGGGTTAGCTATTGCTAACTTTGAAAGTGACATTGGAAACCACTTCCTCTGCTTGCTTCTTTGTGGGCATTGAGTAGAGGTATGATACCTTGATGAATCATCCATTGAAAGATGATGGCTGATACAAAACCAGGTCAGTGAGAGCCTGGGTTAAAAATCAAGTTCATTAGGATGATAAAACCCTCCAAAAGTAAGAACTTAGATAGTAAATTCATTCCTCTGAAGACTGTCATTTCCACATAGTTTTTTACAATCAGTATATATTTCAATTATATTTTTATCCCGTGGTTTTCCTGAGTTGTTTGCTTGTGCATAGATTGCTAAAGTAAAAGCAAAACAAAAGCCTTGGAGATTAAGTGAGCAATAAGAAGAGCAAATCTTGTAATTGGAGGAGTCCAGCGCCAAAACAAAACTTCTCTTCCTTTGTTCCATGGTTTGGGCGGGGGAAAGCCTTCCTGTGTGTTGGATTGCACTGGGGAAGAACCTTGCAGAATAAAGGTGACACAGTAGATACGGGATTTTGGTTTAGGAGTAGGACACTGAGACTCAGCCTTTGCTGTAGTGTAGGATTCATCTTTTCTACTAAAAAAGCTAAAAGTGGATACAGACACATTTTGTGTTATCTTAAATTCAAGAAGTCTCAAGATTCTGCAGTCAAGCTCTTTCACTCCATTAAGTCAGTGGAAGAGGTCACAGCAATGGAGTTAAAAAATTTAAAGTAGTAGAATATGACCTCTATAATTCTCCATTAATGCTGGAAAAGCTTGCAGTAATAAATCAGGCTTAATTGCTCATTGCTTATATTAACATAATTGCCATACTGGGTGCCAAAGCTGTATCAAAACTGATATCTTGAGGTTTTCCCAGCTTCTAGGTCTGCCCTCTTTAACCTGACCACGTTGCGGCATCAAGTCACAGTGAGATCCTGGGATTTTCAAAGCTGTTCTCCTTAGCATGTTCTCATTGCAAGGAGGGGCGGGAGCACAGGTTGAGTTGGAGCAGTGATGTGCTCTGGGTGGCTCCATGAACTTTGCTCTGGAGTTTACCTGTCTTACAGGCTAGATAGACAGCTAGAGTGCTGTAGCAGCTTGTCTGAGTGAGGCTCTGTGTTTGCAGCTGTTGAAATAAGACATGCTTGGTGGGTCTTTCAGCAATTTTTTTTCCCTCTATAGGAAATAAGGAATGCTATTATGGCTGCCTAAGAGGGGGGTCAGAGGCTCTCAGTCATTGCTGTGACATGTGCATGACATAGACCTCTTTCCTTCTGATTATCTTTTCACAGGTATTTTTTGTGTACACACAAGACAGGACTTTTCCTCAGGTCACACTGCTGCTTTTTCAGGGATCTCTTTGCTTCCGGTGGAAAACACTGCAGAGATCACTGTGCTTTGTTATTGTGGAACTGCCAACTACCGGCCTAGTTCCTTGTTCTTTGATATGGGATTAGATTAAGTGCAATCACAGTTGTTAAGGAATACATAGGACTGTGACACAAATATTCAGCGTCTATGGGATGTGAATCAGAGATGCTGATCTAAATGGTTGAACCGAAGTTCCCCTTCCTTCCTTCTTGTGCACTGTTGACAGGATGGGTGGCTCTGGTTTGATCTGCAGTATCTCAGCAATCTGTGCAAGGCAAGGAAATTTCAGCTGGGCTGAGTCAGTGCATAACTTAAGGACACAGGAATTGCAAGACATAGTTCAGCCTGAGGCAAACCCAGATCACTGGGCAGCCTTTTGCAGCAAGAACCTTCACAGAGCAGAATTGTGCCTGCTTTGACATAGACACATGCGCAAATGCCGTATTTCTGGTACTTTCATTGTGTCTCTGAGAATATAAATCATGGTGCTGAGTAACAGCTTGGGCTCTTCCCCACTCAGCTGTGTGTACAAGTAAACTGTATTTTCAGGAAAAATTATGGAGAAGACCAGGTTCCTCTCCACTCCCAATTAGTTTTCTTACTGCAAAATGCAGAGGTTCTACCCGAACTGAAGCAATACCTCTATTCTCTCAGTAATCTGAGAGAATCAATTGTCTGAGTAAGCAAACCTGGGCTGAACAAGGCCAGATTGGAGATTTTTCTAAGTAAACAATAGGTGCCTTGAAGGTTAAAATGTTTGTAGTGCATTTAAGACATGAAATGACAAGGCTTCTTTAAACCTAGATGATTTAGGCTTGAAGCAGCAGTAGGAGCATTATTGCCTGCTGAGATTTTCTGAAGTGCTCAGGCTCCTGATTTCCAAGGTTTCAATGGATGGAAAAGTATAATGCTTATAAGTATGGAAAATACTGCAAATCCTACAAACTTTTCAGTAGGAGATTTAGAAGTTGCTGAAAAACCCACTAGGCATTTCTTGAATCCTTAGAGCTTGAAAACACTTTAAAAATTGCATTGTATTGATTCCTTCATCTGTCAAATCGTGGGTTATACCCTAAGGACTGATAAAACTTTGGAATTCTTAGGCCCTAAAAAGATGGCTTATAAATTTTATAATTTAAATAGGTAACATAAATATCTGTACCTTAGCTAAAAAGTCCTACTGTGTGTCGATATTCAAAGTGTATCTTATTGCATAGATGAAAACAGTGAATAATGCAGATAATTAGGTTGCTGTTATTTTAGATGTGAATATGAAGCAGTTATTTTCCTGTGATCAGTGATTTCCCTACCAGCTTTTCAGTATTCCCTACAGAATATTGATAAAGGGAGGCTTTATAGCACCTTCCAGTACCTAAAAGGGAGAGGGGCTTTTCCAAGGGCAGGTAGTGACAGAACAAGGAGTAATGGCTTTGAACTGAAAGCTTGGACTTTTGGCAAGAAATTCTTCAGTGTGAGGGTGTTGAGGCACTGGAACAGGTTGCCATGAAAATTTGTGGATGCCCCATCCCTGGAAGTGTTCAAGGCTAGGCTGGATGGGGCTTTGAGGGGCTTGGTCTCGTGGCAGGGTGGTTGGACCAGATGATCTTTAAGATCCCTTCCAACACAAACCATCCTATGATTCTAGCTTTATTATAGATTCTTCATGTTTGATTTATTCTTTGTCTTTTTCTGAATAAACTGAATATCCAAACCAGTTTTGCTGTTTCACAGAACTATAGAATCACAGAATGGTTTAGGTTGAAAGGGACTTTAAATATTATCTCGTTCCAACCCCCCTGCCATGGGCAGGGGTATCTTCCACTAGATCAGGTTGTTCAGAGCCCCATCCAGTTTGGTCTTCAGGGATGGGGAGTCCACAACTTCTCTGGGCAACTTGTGCCAGTTCCTCACCACCCTCACAGCTTTCTGTCCACAAACACCCTCAAGTAGTTCTTCCCAGGGCTGCTCTCAGTCCATTCTCTGCCCAGCCTGTATTGGATTGCCTTAACTCAAGCATAGAACCATGCACTTGGCCTTGTTGAACTTCTTTGGGTTAGGCTCTTCATGAGATGGACGCCTTTTATTTTTGAGAATGAAAGTAACTCAGTTTGGACCTTTGATTTAGTGATGTTTGAGATTCTTTTGTTGCTTTTAGTTTTTAAATTAGAATTGGATGAGTACACCAAGACAGGTTATGGCTCATGTGAAAAATGCAGGCTTTGTTCAGGAGGTTCTGGGGGATATTCTATGACCTGTGTTAATGCACAAAGGCAGAGCAGATAATCTGAATTTTTCCTTCTGTCCTTTAAATCAGTGATTCATTATTTATTGATGACTGACTTGACATCACGTTCTTGACTTCACCATATTAAAAATATGCTACTAGCTGATAATTGACTAATTAATTATTAAGTATTTAATATCAAGTAATCATCAAAACAAACAATTAAATGTTTGAACTGAAAGGGCTCAAATTCTTTGTGTAGCTTTCCTGCTGTTTTCCTTATAAACATCCATCCAGTGGTAGAACTGAACAAGTTAGAAAGGAGTCAGTGGGATTCCTTAGATTAAATTATTACTTAGGATTAGGCATCTTGTTAATGCGAGCGAGTAATTTCTACACTTTGCATATGCTGTAACAATACTAATATCTATTCATCTGCTGGTGCTGGTACCATCTCCATTCTTTTTTCCACACAGAAAACCAAAAATCCTCCTGAAATGTTCAGGTCCAGTGTTCTTATTTCATCTCTTTCAGCTTTTCAAATCCTGCTTCTCTGACAGCACTTACTGAAAAAGGGATGAGACCTCAGAATGCCAGTGTAAGAGGATCCTGAACTGTTTAAACCATTTTTCTATGCTTTCATAGTTTCAGTTGGCTCTTGATTATTTCAGTCTTCAATTCTTTGTATTGGTGGATATCAGTTTGGAAAGTGCTTAGTGCATTGTAGTTACTTCTGCTTTTGTAACATCTTTTGTTTGTTTTTCTTTAGCCCATCAGATTCACGTCCTCCTACTCCTCAAAGTGACTCAGAATTAGTCAGTAAACCTACGGACAGAAGTGGACTGAAGGATAATCCCCACATGCACTGGGCATGGGGAGAGCTACCCCAGGCTGCAAAGGTATCCAACAATGGTTCTTTAATTCCTGCTAGCATCTATTGTGCTTTAATAGGGCACATGTGCTTAGAAATAGATCCTGGTTTTACATAAAATTACAGTGTTTTATGTAAGAGAATTGAATCTTGCTCTGTAGGAGGTATAGGATGGATATTCTCAACACTGATGATATACAGTAGAAAATGAAGTACCTGAGACCCAGTCTTGTAACAGTTAGAAGCTTAAAAACCAGAAAAAAGTCAAACTCAATGTCCCTCGGTAAATTCTTGAAATTCATAAATGGTCTTAGATGGAAATTAGGTGCTTGGTGTTAGCAGTAGGATTCACAAAAATCAAAATAGGTTACTTGAGTTCAAAAGTGTCCATAGACACATGCAGTTCTGTATCTCTGGATGTGCAGACGTGCTATTCTCTTGGCTGAGAGGACTGGCTTGGTGCCTGCCTCCTCCTGGAGCCGTTTGTCCCAGTTAGGTGTGGGATTTCCAGCGTGCCAGAAGTGTTGTCTCCAGTGCTGCACAGAAACCGTGGGCAGCTGCCCACACTGCAGGTTGGTCAGGTGCTGGCTGGCTCCTTGTGAAAGCTCCTGTGGAGTTCAGAGAATTCACATGGCAAAGGGGAGACTTGGGGTGTACGCCTGCACCAGAGCACGGGAAATAAAGGCCAGGTTTCAGTGGAATACTGCAGCTATGGGGGCTGGGATGGTGCAGAGTTTGGCATCTCCTGCTGAAGGCTGGCTTCTCTGCAGAAAGGACTGCAGGAGAGATGGGCCCACCCACACTACAAAGAGGAAAATTTCCTGCTTTGCCAGCTAGGGAAGTGGATATCCTGTTCAAAAAGAACTATATTCTAGTGATGGCACCAGAATTAATAATTGCACTGTTGTAATTTCTTTTTAATTCACTGTTGGTAATTAGTGAAAAAAGGAGGAGTGAGAGTCCAGAATTCTTAATTTCTTCAGAGGAGCTCTGGTGTCTTCTTTAATATGCCAGTGGTGAGCTGTCTTGTCACCTTTGCACTGTTCTCCTTCTTGTGTGTATTACAAGAAAATCGGGAGCTACATTCAAAGAGAACTGGTTTAAGTGCACAGGTCCATGCAGGAGTTTCAAATTGGCATTTGCAGTCTAGAATTGAGGGTTTCCTGCTAGGAGATTTAGGCATATCTTTTTAATCCCAGTCACACACCCTGCTGTGTGTTGCAAATCTTACTCCCAGAGACTTTTCTCTCTGCAGTCCCTGTCTGTGTCCCTAGCCATGCTATTCTGAGTTGATCTGGCCATACCTGAACTGGGAGTTATACTTTGGATGCTGTTGAACTTCATGTAAGAGTTGTTTGTTTGCTATGACGTGACAGTTATAGCAGCAGCGCAGCTGCTGCTGTAGTTCAGCTCCACTCTGTCCCTCTGTAAGGGCACTTCCTATCTCACACTCAGAGAAGATCTGGATTTGTTCCTATAAAGTAATTTAAAATCTAATCTGGGGTATAGATGAACGACAGTTTCCTGGTGCCTGAGAGCATCCTGACTGTGCAAGGACTCCAGTCTGTACTACCTTCTCTTGTTTGTCTGGATTACCTTCTGAGGGAAAGCCAGGATTTTCACAGGAAGAGAGGAGGGCAGGGTAGGGGGTGGGTGGTGTAGGTTGAATGGAAAATGAAGACTGTAGAGCACACTGCAGAAAAAAAATCTTTCCTGACCCCAAGACACAAATGAATTTTGCACAAACACACAGCAGAGAGGTCTTTTGCATATTATAGTCTCTATCTCAGTGGTGGCTTTCTGCTGTAGTTGATCACCTTGACAATCTGATCTCACTGGAGTGAACAGAACAGGGCAAACTCTAGCTGTTGAATTTAAGAGCTTTTCTTTCTAGTAATCGGTTTAATTTTCCTCACAGGCCACTTCCCTGCTCAAAGCAAAGGAACCCAGTGTGGCAGATGTAAATCCTTCTGAAAGCACTCACTTTCGGGTCATCCAGAGTTCACCTGTAGAGGAGTTTAACACAGTGTCTCCTCTGCCTGTCCTTGGACAAGCAGATGCAGCAACTGCTGATGAAAGTGAGCCCTTACCAGCTGAGACAAATAAGCCAGAGTCACCAGCAGCAGCTGAACCCCCATTGCCTGCAAATGAAGAAATAAAACAAGCTGCAGCTTGCTCAGCCCAACCAACTGGCAAGACAGATTCCCCTTCCAGAAAGAAAGGTAAAGCTGTTGATCCTGCACTTTTATATGTATGATTTTGCTTCAAAATTCACGGTGATAAAGTATCTTATTGCCATATAAATTAATTCATGCCCTGAAGGCACTTTTAGATCAGGAAAGGAACCAGCTTTGGAATGAGCCTTCAAAACTTGCGTTGTGCATCAAGCTGTTCACATGAGATATGTATTAGATAGAAGATTCTCCTTGGTCTGAAGTTTTTGGCAGCTCTATGCATATGAGCAAGACTACATGACTTGCTCCAATTTCGTTCACATTTGACAGATTCCAGGATTTCACTTTTTTGTACATGCACTTTGTAGATCTGCTGGTTCACCTGAGTTATGTGTTGCTGGTAATTGTGGAAACTCTCTGCTTTAGTGCAAAGTTGTAGTATGTCTTTTGCACGTACAACACATTTGCCATAAAATAAGGTGCTTTTCTTTCATGTGTTTTTCAGTTCTGTGTAGTACATGTCCTGTCCTGAATACGTGAAGTATAGCTCCATCTGTTTTCTACTTCCCCATTTCTGGGTTCTATATCCATGGTATTTTATAACAAGTGAACAAGTGTTATAGTCTTCCCATGAATTTTTTTTTCTCACAAATGTTCTGTTTTAGAACACTGATTATTCTATAATTATGTAAGCTCTATATAAACCTAGTTTGTGCGTCTGCTTTTTAATCAGTAAACATACAAGTTTCTTGGCCTCTTCCCCATGCATTCCACTGTCTTTGAAAACAAAAAATGACATGTTTCTCTGCTTACTGTTCAGTCCTTGTATAGATTTTCTGATTGCTTTTGTGGTGCTGGGTGTTGGAAATTGGGACAGTGAGAAGCTGAGGGTTTGAGAATGAATTCCATATTAGGTTTTGGCCTTACAGTGGTTACTTGTCTAGATGTACTGGCAACAACAGGAAGGACAGCGGTGGCTCGGTGTTGATCCTAGTGACAGGCCTAGAAGGGGTGTGTTGTCCCCTACAATGGTGCATGTGCACACACAACACATCAGGTGCATGTTCTCAAATGTAAGTTGTCTCCATAACAAGGCAGTTACAGTGTGTTAGAGGCTGTATTTTAGTCTGTTATTTCCCTTTTGCTAAGGGGAATGGAAGATTAGTTCTCAGAGATTAAATGCTCTGACTGCCATACTGTGATAATAGGCCTATGCGAATACTTAAAAGGTTTTCCTATTGCTATTTTTCTATGGTTTCACTGGCTTCTGATTCCCAGTGGTTTTGTCTGGGATAGGGAGTCTTTGGCATGTCTCAAAACCAGTCCTATGTTGTCCCAATTTGTTAATTCATAGTTTGAATAATGTATATAAAGCAACTTGTTTTGAAATTTTTGGCAGTATCATTTTGTACAAATACCATTCATGAACTGTTATAACTTGTCTGGTTTCTCAATCTTAAAATGAATAGCTAAACTGCAATAACACCTCTGGATTGTTACTCGGAAAAAATTAATAGGCTTATTTATTCTGTCCCTTACAGACAAACGGAGCCGGCATCTTGGTGCTGATGGTGTCTATTTAGATGACCTCACTGACATGGATCCAGAAGTTGCTGCGCTTTATTTCCCCAAAAAGTATAAGTCCTTTTCTTACATTTTTACTTCTTAAAGAGCTTTTGTCACCTTCCATATTTAGCTCAAACTCTCCATTGTCAACCAGATAAGACCTCTTTTTCAGGGTTCAAGCAGAGGTGAAGGCAGAAGGAAAGTAAAATTCCATAGAGAGGAATATTAGAACTTTTGGAAGGTGCTATGTTTGGGCCTGAGAAGTATGCTTGAAAGCTGGTTTTGTGTTTTGGTCAGTTAAGCATCATATATTTATTGTGGATGGTTATGTAATATACACTGATGTTTGTGAGTGTTACTCACATGTCCTGGGGGAGCAGTTGGCCTTGGGATATATTTATGCCCATGTCCTGACTTATTACCAGGAACAGCATATCTTACTCTTAAGAGTATTAGCAGAAAATTGTTGCTATAATGTTGCTCTACTGTGGTTAATCACCTATAAATATGAATGTGAGAAAATCATTTTAGGAAGATGCATGATAGGTATATATAAAAATACTGCACCCAGACCATACAATTTCTAACTTGTTCTGTTCTCTATAGAGCCTCTCTCAACATTTATAGTTCTCTTTCAACATCATACTCTAGTCATTTGACAAAAGCCATTGAGCAACAACTAAAGTAGCTTGTGTACTTTCTTTTTCTTTTTTTTTCTTGTTTAAACTCAGCTGTTGTAATATTAGCATTTCAATGAAACTGAGAAGAATTAGTTATATGGGGAAAATGTTGGATTGAAAATTTCCTTCTCGAATGCATTTGTGTAAATCGGGAGGGGAAAGCAGAGTTTGATGAGCTTGCACTTTGTAATAATGATGTCATCAGATTTTAAGAGGGTATAATGATTTATTGTTTCTTAAAATTTTAATCCTAGTAGTTTACATGTAGAGTGTTTTATTTATATATACATGACACGTAAATATGCAAACATACGCATAATTTGTTTGGGTTTAGCTATCAGTTTATGTAGTTAATAGAAATTAAATAATAAACTAAAATGCTGATTCTTGTTCCTATGTGGGAATAGTTCTGCTAGTATAAACTCTGCTTATCGTAGCATTATTTTGTCTACTAAGATTATACAGTTTATTGTCTTATTTTTCTAGTTCTCGTGAATAAGTGAAGCAATAGTTATACATGCCAAGTTTAGGCAAGTAAGTAAAAGCAATCTAATATTTGAGGGCACATGAGGCCTATATTACTTCGTTTTGTTTTGCTGTAAAATTTAAACAATTTTTTGTTTCCTTTTTGTTTCCTAAGCTTGTATCAGATATAAACAGTGCTTGTTGAAGGGAGTGAATTTGGGAATGAACACATGAAGGCTGAATTCCTGATTTTTGTTTTCCAGTGGGGATAATGTCCAAAGCAAGAACACAGCCGACACGGGGCCGCGGTCAGCCAGCCACTCTCCACAGTCTGTCGGCAGCTCAGGTGTTGACAGTGGAGCTGAAAGCACCTCGGATGGAATTCGGGATTTGCCCTCCATTGCCATTTCTCTCTGCGGAGGCCTTTCTGAGAACAAAGAGATAACCAAAGGTACAGGATGAGACTCTGAACTTGCAAACATGCAGTTCTGGTAGCTGGGTTTGAGGTTCCCAGCCTGAGGCTGCAGAGCCCTCCTGTGGCTGTGCTCAGAATTGTCTTGAGAAGATAAATACTGGCCATGGAAGGATAAACTTCCTATAACTTTTCATGCTTAGGAAGGACTCACAGAGGGCGTAGGATTTTTAACACATTTGAACAATCCACACTATATGAAAATTTTTGAAAGTATGTTGTAGGCATTTTTACTTCCTGATAGTGCTGTTTTGTATCACAGTAATATTAATGGTACTTTTGCCACTTAGCACAGTATATAGGTAGGAAATTCACAGCTGTTGGAGTCAGGAATGAAAAAGATGGTCTGTAAATGGGGACATGAGGAGAGGGAGTTGAAAAGTTTAACCTGAGTTCCTGCCCTACCTCCAGTTTCATGTGTAACATTGAGATAAATTACAATACTCTGTGCCTTAAATTTCCGGTGGCATAATGTGAGGATAAATGTGTTAAGACTTGCACTTTCTGCAGTAATGTGGCATCATAAAATCCTATGAGCCTGATACTACACTGACTGCTGCTCAGAAGCTACGTATTAAAACATTTCAAATATACTGTGATTTATTTGAGTCCTATTATCATCTGAATCACTTGTGAATACATAACTTTTCTAAAAGGAGATTTTCCTCCCTCACAGTTCCATCCCTGAGCTTTCACTTAAGGCTGTATTTTGAAAGGAAAGACATCCAGGAGCAAACAAACCCTCATCATCATCTGAGATTGAGCCTCTGAACAACTTGCTTCTATATTGCAGTTAAATCTCAGCACCCTCCCAATGAAGGTGAAACTGATGTGTCTGGGAGGTGCTAAGAGATTTAGGTCAGCCCATCTCAGGCATCTGTAAATGCATGCTTTACAAATGTAACTTTTTTCCCCCCACAGAAGAATTCTTAGAACATGCAGTAACATACCAGCAGTTTGTGGACAATCCTGCTATCATTGATGACCCTAACCTTGTGGTTAAGATTGGAAACAAGTAAGTATATTTCAGGAAAAAAAAAAATTACTGTTGTAACAAAGACACTTCTGTGTCACTTCAGTGCATTACATCAGTATAACTGTAGCTGAAAACCAGGTTTTTAATGTTTGTAGCTTGGATTCATCCAGAAAGAGCCAACTCCCTAGTGAATTCAGGTCCTTCTAGTTTCCTTTCCTCCTTTGAATTGACAGTAAAGAGCAATTTCAGATGACCTATTACAGCTAACCGACACCATTTGAATTTCAAGAAGCTACTATTAAATACTAATAGTATTCACATTCAGTTGACGGAGTAAAAATGAAATATGATGTGAACTTGCTAAGGCTTGCCCTGAGCCAGTTTGAATAATTAATATTTACAGGGACATGTCACTCTGCTTGCAATCACTCAGTACCAAGCAGCTTTTTTGTATATACTGAATATTTTGCTAATATGCCTCTGTGGAGGCATTGCTTTTGAAGACTTGTCAAATTTCACCTACTGAGAATGAGACTTCCATTTCTGCAAGGCTAAGACATTATTTCAGATGTTTATATTGCTGGCAGAAGGGCAGTGCTGTGGTCTATGCCAGATGCAGCTTTTTGGGGGATTCTTAACTTGAGAGCTCCTTGCACCTGGCAAACAGTGTTAGAGGAGAGATCATGGCTTTATGCTGCCCTTAGAGGTTTGGCTACCCTTAGTACAGACATGGCTTGTGCAAGGCTGGTGTACCAGGTGATAGTTTGTATTGTGTATGCTCCAGCCTCACATCTGACCCTGTCTGTGGTCTGAGGTGAGTCTAGTGGAAGGTGTCTCTGCCTAAGGCAAATGAGTTGGAATTAGATGATCTTTAAGGTCCCTTCCAACCGAAACCATTCTGTGATTCTATGATGACTTCAGGAATGTGTGACAAATACTCTTTCTACTCAAGGCCTAGCTTCTCTTGCATACCCTGAAAAGTATGTGCTATAAATACCTGCGAACATACTGTGGAATAAGATGGGTCTGTTACCACTAGTGCAGGCCAGAGTTTGGTCTGTACTTCATGGCTTTAAACTGCCAGATTGCAAATACTAGGTAGATTGTGAGATGGGACCTTGGGATTATAAAATGCAGTAATTGTCTCTCTTGCATGTCAGGTACTACAACTGGACGACAGCTGGTCCCCTTCTACTGGCAATGCAGGCATTCCAGAAACCTTTGCCAAAGGTGAGCTTGAACAGGAAGGCTGGTAAGAGGAGGAGTTTTAAAATGATGCCATTGCTCAAGGGAGGGAAGTGGGATGTTGTACAAGAGAATTTGCACATGAGTAAAATCTACCCATACATAACCATTCATCTCTTATGCTATGGACTAAACAAGGACTAAGTTTGGTCTGTGAATAGTATTTGTTTGCTACGCTAAAGTTATTACAACTATTTTGAAGAAGGAAAGCTTCTTTTTTACTTCATTAATATGGATTGTAAACATAAGTTATATTGACCCATTTTAGTGTTTGCTGTAGCTGAATACTTGGTGTTTGCTTTCTGTTTTATGTGTATACAGCATATATTATTAAATAAATATAAATAACCTCAGTGAATAAGCTTTAGCTGCTAGATGAGGAAGGCTTGCAGCTTGCTAGCTTTTTGTTTCTCGGTTGGTAGTTCATAACTCAGGTAGGTAGTGCCAGATGGCTGTGACTATGTGACATCTGTGTGTTGGCTTATATAATTTTGTTGAAGAAGTTAGTTCAGTTCCAGGTTACCTGGTGCCATGCAGGTGCGCATGACAGACATACCGTAAATGTATATAAAGAATTAGTATCATCACTGGCACTGTTTTGTGTCCTAGTTAGCCATGGATTTAATAAATTTTGGAACCTAAACTCTCCTTCTGCCATTTGCAGCACTTCACATATCTTTGCGTTTGTTCTGTGTGAATTCAAATGCTATCTGTTGCCGTCACTGTGGGCTAAAAGTTTCTTAAAATCCTAGAATACTTTCTGCCAGTGTTTCTTTCTTAGTGCCACATTAACTTTATATGCGGTCATGTGCAGCTACATGGTAGCATCCCAGTATGAAATTGAACCTAAAAGTCCCAAGTATCTGGTACACATGGCTTGAATTTCAAAGATGTCACAGAGCCAGATATTTTGGGCATTACTGCAAATGTTCTAGTAATCATCAAAAGTGGGATTGATCCCATAGAACTCAAATGCCCCCAGAAGGTTCATTGTTATCCTACTGTCTATTTGTTAGTGCTCCCACAGTGTGATTCAGACCTTGATAGATGATTTTTGGGTCTTCAGTGGCAATAAAAATAATAGCTACATTTTAAAAGAAATACTTCAAAGCCTGAGCCTGATGTCTTGGGTTTTGCCTAGGCTGGGTAAATGGAAAGAATTGTTATAAAATATTTTTCCATAATGTTGCAGGAGATGGCAGTTCTTTCAACAGCATTATACTTCTGCTATTATTCATATAGGTAATCAGTTGTGAAAAATCTTCTATGAGGGTAAAATTCAATGTGTTTTAGTTTTTTTAGTGGTTAATTTATATTCTGAATGCTGATAACTAGAGAGTACAGTTTTAATTTGGTGAAGAAGCCCATATTTATAGTTAGAACAATCTGTATGATTGGAAAGGTTTAATTGGTTTATTGTACCTCTGAAACTAAAATGAATAATTTGTTACCAGTCATCCTACTGGTTTTCTTCATGACTTGTTACTCACAATTTTGATTTGCAGTAGTAATGAAACTAAGGAATTTAAACACTAAGATACTTTATTGAAACTGAGTTTATGAAGTGATTGAAAACTGAAGTTTTTGCAAAAAGAAAATTCACTTATGTTCTGTAAAATGCACTTAAATGCATATCTAATTGTAAGCACGTGAATTCCCTCACTGAAAGTCTATAGGACATCTGCTTGAAGTTGTTGACGTGTTTGAGAATCTCCTTAAATTGTAGCTGTTGTTCTCAATGGTGAAACTCCATTCTCAGTAGCTCCATCTGCTCCCTGTTTTTCTTATTTCATTCAAAAAGCTCAACTTTATTCCTGTGTCATTTCTTTTTTTCTCATATACTTTAGATAATATAGTGAAGAAAACCTATGGAAAAACTGAAAAAAGGGATCCATTGTTCCACACATTATCTGAACACAATGCCCTCTCTTAACTGCTAAGAGTTCTTAGAATTTTTCTTTTTTTTACATTTTTTTAAAAATCACTAATCAACATCACAGCTTTCTTTTGGTGACCTTGCTTGCAATGGAAGCTATCATCTCAGAAGTACAGTGGCCACACTGTTCTAGGGCATACCAAACCCTGTGGCCACTTTTACTGTAATATTTTCCTGTTTCATCTGTTGCTTCTCTCTGAGTGAAAGAATTCAGCTGTCCTCGTTACAATACATAAGGCTCCAGTCACTATGGATATTGAAAGAAACTTCTCTACTGTTATCTAGTATGTAGAACCAATGAAAAGTAGAAAAGATTTATAAAAGAAACAATTTTAAATTTTTCAGTCAAATTCATGGCATGATAAATCATAAACTCATATTTCATAAACTCATACAAGTTAGTAACTTCTTTGCTTTTTCCTAAGCTGGTGATTAAATCTCAACTTTCTAAATAACTCTTGCATGTCAGTTCGTTACTGTTTTGCATTATGCCTGCTTCGGGAAGTGATCTTTTTCTTTTTTTTTTACATATAATTTTTACTAAATAACTTAGTAGGTTTTCCATTCTAGATGTTATACTAATATCTCTTTATGTTTTTTTTCTTCTTTAATTTGCTTTCTTTTTCATTTTCTTTTTAAAAATACCATAAGTATTCATGCTTAAGTTACTTCAGAGCAGCTCTGGATACCATTAGATTTTGCTTTAGTAGAATTTATGGTCCACAGACAGTATGTTTACTTTTATTCTATTTATTATCAGTTAAAATTGTGTGTTCGGCACTTTTTCATTTACATATGTCAGGTTGTTCTTTATTTTGGGCCTTTTTTATGTTACCATCCATTTATCACAGGCAACTGTGGAATCTATAATGAGGGACAAGATGCCCAAAAAAGGTGGAAGGTGGTGGTTTTC
Organism: Dasyornis broadbenti; assembly: GCA_013397935.1. NCBI lineage: Eukaryota > Metazoa > Chordata > Aves > Passeriformes > Dasyornithidae > Dasyornis > Dasyornis broadbenti. Next base: position 793,009 of record VZRN01005166.1, on the reverse strand, counting down.
ATGGCGAGGGAGGAACAGCACCATTAAAGAGGTAAGTTTAAGAAGCAAGCAATTTCCTTCTGGTTGCTATGGGAAGGCTGGACTTCTGCATATTCATCCCTTAGGACTTTACTTCAGAGAGTAGCTTGGTATTCAGTTTGACTGAGAATATACACATTAAACACGGTCTGAAGTCTGATTTGTTTTGACTTCAGAAAGCTTTGGGTCAGACCCTACCTGAAACATTTGCCTGAAGAGTTTTGGTTCTGCTTTTATTTTCATTGCACAAATCAGAGGCAGTATTATCCAATGTATTAAATCTCTATTTGGGAACATAGAATCAAAGAGCTGTGTCACTAATTTAATTTTTTCATGCAGATTACCTGCCTTTCTGCATCTTTCTTTTGATAGTTGAAGAACAGACACATTTATGAGTAGTGTGAGCTGTAAAACTCAGCAAAACCTAAGATGGAAGTCTGACATATATATTGGTTTGAAAGTCTTTCTGAGTTTCTTTTCAGAGCATTAAAAGTTTGTGGTAACAATCTTAAAGTCATGGATGAACATTAGAAAACTGAAAAAACCATAGCTTTATATGAAATATTGATCTCCTGTCTAGACATATTTAATCTTTAAAGTTGGCTAGTAAAACCTCTTCATATTAATTTATACTACTGAAGCATTAGTAGTTGAAGGGAGAAAATTAACTTCTAATACAATTTTATGGTTGTGCCTCAGTCAAGAACTTCTTTAGCCTTGCATGAAATAACCATTGCACTGATCTGTGGGTATGGGCTGCAGAGCATGAGATTTTAGTTTTATAGTTGTTTGAAGTTTTTAGAATTTACTCTGGAAGTATTTTGTTATCTCTTGAGTTGTGGCAGCTTTAAATGGAACTTTTTGAAGTAGAACTATTTACTATTTAAAAATCTTGTAGAATGACTTTGATAGTGTTCAGCATCTACTCAAGAACAGTTTGGAAAGTTTTACTGGATTAAAGATTTTAATGATTCTATGAAAGGTAATCTGTAGTTTTTTTGTTTTTCTTCTCCAAAGTCATGCTTTGCTTTTTCAGGTGAAATCTAGCTGTTTGAGGTGTATGAACTGTGTAGCTATGGAGTAGATCCCAGAACTTCAACAGTACTAGATGTTAAATCTGGTATTTCTCTACTTCTTCCCTGCAAAACTAAATCTTAATTATTCCTTTGAGTTTTATAGTTGCAATTTTTAGTTCTTTATACTGCCTTTATTCTTGAAGGGTTTTGCTTTGCCTACAGGCAAAGGAAACAAACATGCTGTTGGTTTTTACCAAGTCTGTACAAAGCAGAATTTTATTTTCAAATATTTTTCTAAAAACATTTGCTTTCTGCTCAACAGGAGATGCACAGCTTCTCATACTTGTATTTTTACAGGAAACAAAGCCAGAGCAAGGTATGAGTGAGAGTGGACTTACCGAAGAAGACTCTTCAGAGATGAGCAGGGCAAACAGGTACCCCCCAAAATCATCTATACCTGAAATAAGCAAGAGTTACCATTTAAAAGTGAAAACAAGTTACCTCATCTATTTGAACAAAGAAATACTGTGTCAGTGAAATACTTTTAATTTTTCACTCATTGCACCACATAAGTGCAGATAGGAGGGCCCTACCCATGACAGGACTGCAGACCTTGTGAGTGCACTCTGGCATTTCTGTGGTTTGGCTGGCAGCTCTGGGACACACATTCCAGCTCCTTGGAAACTAACTGTAATTGGAGCAGTTCTCCAAAGCTGTGTGTATTTTTCTAGAGTTTTTAAGGGAACATCATAGATGAACCTATGCTGTTGGCAGATCTCAGTTGCTAAAATACTTGATTTAATTAGATTTATGGCCTGATAAATTAATTGGTTCCTGCATATTTTGGAAAGTTAAGGGACTTTGCAGACTGTTTTTCACAGGCAATAGTCATGATTTTCTTTTGAGGATTGCAGAAGTCTCTTCCTTCTTGTGCTCCTAACGAATCATATTGTATAGCCAGAATCTCACCATGGAGGGTTCCATAAGATGAGCTTTAGCTTTCTTTGGAGAGACAACTTAGCCAGGGACACCCTTCCTACCTTGCCCCTTTTCTGTGCATGCAGATCTTAAGGTAAAGACAGCTTTTTGTGTGCTGGCTGCAGTTACAGTGGAAAAGGGCCAGATGCAAATATGCTTTATGCTCATTAAGTGAGGTTCAGGAGTCACCCTTCTGAAACAAAAAGCTGTCATTCTTCCTGGTGGTCAGCAGTTGCAGTCCAGGCAAATGTGCTGGAAGGAGGATTCCTCATTCTGTAGGAGATTAGTTGTTGTCTCCATTGCCTCTCTGAGATTGAAAACCACAGAGTAAATTTGAAAAGCTGATTTTTTTTTTTTTTAAGGATGACAAGTGACATATAGGTCTGTTTCTTACATGGTTGTTTAAAGATAAGCTTTAAAGTGGGATTAAGACTTCAAGCAGACTAGGTTCTGAAACTGGTGTTCTTAGTTTAAATTTTAACTGGCCTTAGAAATCTCTCATTAAAAATTCATTATTTGCAAGCAAAATGTGACAAGTGGGATGTTGAGTAAAGCTTTTGCGATCAGATGTCACAAAGGATAAGATAGGCTTTTAAATGTTGCTAGTCATGACATGCAGTACCTTGATATTGGGTCAAGACTTCCTAACATCAAACAACATGCGGGTGTGATTGAAATAAGAGGCCAAATACTGATTGTTTCAAAGATGAGATTTGCAGGATCTGAAAGAGTATTTTAACTTACACTTGCAGTGATAGATTTTTTTACTGTAGGAAAATTTTCTTTCTGAGGAACAATACCCTTAACAAGTTTCTGAAAGATGGTTATAGCAGAATGAAAGTAATTATACCAATGTGTATTTAAGCAGAATAGTGTGAGGGAGCTCAGGTTTTTATGACTTTTCATCATCGTATTCTGAACAGGGAAATCCAGCAAATCCTGGAAAGAATAATCCAAGAATTATCTGAAGTTGCTCATTTAAAGAAAAGGAGGAGTTACTTTGTATAAAAATTCCCATAACCTGCATTTTTTTTTTAAATTAATTTTTAAATTCTTTGGGGGAGGAGAGAAGAGGGAAAGAGAAAGCCATCATAACAAGTGCCTCTTCTCCTGAAAACAGAGGATTTTCTGTAGTTATAATGTCTAATGGGTATTATTTTTTATCACTGAGATTTTTGAGTTAATATAGCACATTAATTTATATTCATTAAATTTAAGTAATGAAAACTATTGTTATAGCCATTCATTTGCCCATAACAATCCAAGTTTGAATAATGGGGACTGTGTGAATGAAAGTTTGGTACTTCATTGATATATTAAAACTCATGATGTGAATGACCTCCTGTGAGACAGTACTTTGTAGCAGAGAATCAATGACTTATTGGGTGACTCACTGTTAATGCATTTTTAATAGATACTGAGATGCATTTACTGACATGATAACATCATTTTCTGTGTGTGCAATGTTCCAGAATAAAAGATGAATCTTCTTCAAGCGATGAAGACCCTAGAGCTGCCAAACAAAACCTCGGGTCATTACAAACCAACTCCAGTCATCTCTCATTATTGTCTGGAATCAGTTACAAAAAATCACTTCGACTCACTTCTGACCAGCTTGTGAGTTAATTTTGCATCCTTGTTCTGAAATGTCATTCCTAATACAACATGAGCCTTTACTGTTATTCAGGCTTCAAAGCTTAATTAGCTCTTATGTCTTGCATTTAATTCTCTCTCATATTTTTCAAAAAAGCCTTTTCCCTTCTCTTGCCTGTATTAAGGATGAATATCGTTCCTTGCAGCAAGTGCTGGGGTTTGGAGATGGGATCTCATTTAGAAAAATATCAAAATTAAATTCCAAAGTGCATATTTGTCACCTGAGTAAGTGTATTGGAACCTCATCCTTTCTTGTAAGTGAAGTGTGTATATGTTAACAGGCCTCTCTTCTTTCTTTTCCCCTCTTCTTTTACTTTTCTCTCATTTGTAGGCAGATTTGTGGGCATTTTGCATAAATAGTTTTCTGTTAGTAACTTCTGAAAGAGCTGCTTGTGAATTTGCTATGAGGCCAGGCTATTGATTTCTTTGGAGCTTATTAATTTCTTTGAAGCCAATTCTCTTTCTCTGTGACAGAGGTGTTTGGAATAATGATGACAAAACTGTTACAATTTTGTGTTCTGTACATTTCAATTTGATCTGAAAAAAATGAGCTACTTTAGGGAGATACTTCTTGTCATCTTAGGTACAGACAATTAATTTTCTGAAGGAAAACCACACAAGGCATACAGCATTAAATAGCCCATCACTCACTGCCTGGATAATTTGTAAGAAATGCAGAGTTTTTCTCAAGAGACAGATGGGATGTGTTGGTAATTTTCTATAGCAAAGAGAAAGCAGGGGTTACACAAATAAAATGGGACTTTTCAGTTTCAGAAACCTTGCAGAAATTAGCTGAAGCTAAAACTGCTCTTAAATTGGTTTTTTGGAGGAGCCATGGGTGAGACTCATCAGTTACCCATCAGTTGTTCCGTATTCTCATTTCCTTTTAACTTTTTAACTAATTGAAAAGTTTCAGTGAAAGATAACAAAGGAAAAGGTACACTAAGAGTATTAAATTCAGGTTTTGGGAAAATGAACAGTTAGGTCATCAAATAGAATCAGTAGCCTCTTGTCCCGCATGTCACTAAGCAGCACAGGAGACAGTGAGGAGCAGCAAAGTGGGAGGGTTTAAGGGCATTTAGTGGTGGATGCTGAAGGATAATTGTTCATCTGGTGTGAGAGGTCGGTTATTGTACAAAAGAGTTGTAATACTGTAGAACCAAATCCCCATAGAAAGGCTCTTTAATTAGAGTGTATGGATTTTTTTTTTTTGTTACTCACATTTCTCTCTGCATATGTATCTGTCTTTCAGAATGGGAAACCCCCACAGATGGTCTCTATGCCATCATTTGTTACTGTTTATGTGAACATTTGGGGATTTTTTTTTTTTAATATCCCTGGTTGTGAAACGGAATTTTTTTGTTTGTTTGTTCTGTTCTGTAAATCAAAGCCTAATATACACTACTCAGGGTAAGCCTCTGCTGTTGTTATTTAGAACAGCTCTGCTGAAAGCAATAAAATTCCATGTGATCAAATTGGATTGACTGGTTGGATGTGATGTGCCCAGCCAAGCCACTCTATCACTCCCCTTCTCAGTGGGACAGGGGAGACAACATAAGGTAGATAACCAAAGAGAAAACAAGTTTATTCTCTACTTCCCACCAGTGAGGGATGTTGAGCCACTTCCCAGAAAGCAGGACTTCAGCTCTGGAAGGAAAACTTTGTAAAATAACAAATGCCCCCTGTTCCTCCTCCTTTCCTAACTTTTATATCTGAGCTGACATTATATGATACGGAATACCCCTTTGGTTCATTTGGGTCAGCTGGCCTGGTTGTGTCCCCTCCAGGATTCTGCCCACTGCCAGCCCCTTGGATGCAGCGAAGATGGTGGAGAGACAGCGCTGATGCTGTGCCAGAACTGCTCAGCAGCAGCCAAAACCCCAGGGTGTTACCAACACCTTTGCAGCTGCCAATGCAAAGCACAGCACTGGGAGGGCTGCTGTGGGGGAATGAACTCCAGCTCAGCCAGAACCAATACAATTTCCACCTCTTATTCCATACAATTTCTATTCTACTCAGTTCCCACATAATTGATATGTCTTCTAACTGTTTCGTTGTATTTATTTCTCATTACTGAAATCCCTTCTTACCCACACATACAACTTAACTACATTCTTAAACCATCTCTATACCAAACATACATTTTCATTAACTACTATCTCCTGTCCTTTCACAGATACATACTGCTTTCCCATTTCATGGGCTTACTCCACCCCTCCAGATCCATGACTTGGGCTCCATTTCATCAGGATGGGTGCTCAGGACAGGGGAAGCAGCACACCTCATTGTTGGGCGCTGACACTGTCCCAGCTCTGGTCATCTTTGTATTCCCCTTGCTCCTCACAAAATGCATTCTTCATCAGTTCATGTCATTCCTGCTACTTTGCTTCCTGGAACATAAAACTTATTCCAGAGATTATTTTCCCCCCAAGGTTAAATGTCCCTGAGGCACACACTGGGTCTCCTTATCTCTCTACATTACCCGCTAGGTACACCCTGGTCTTCAGACAAAGACAATCCCACAAATGGGTTTGCCTTTATGGGAGGAGAAATCCACACCAACTTCCCCAGTGATCATCTGTGGCTTTGTGCTGACACTGTGTCTATTTCACATGCTCACTTTGTTGATCATCTTGCTGATAATGTCTTGCAGAAAAGCTTAAAGCTCAAGAATGGCCCCAATGATGTGACCTTTAGTGTAACAACCCAGTATCAAGGCACTTGCCGCTGTGAAGGCACCATTTACCTATGGAATTGGGATGATAAAGTTGTTATTTCTGACATTGATGGAACAATCACACGGTGAGTTCATGAACAGGGAGAGACTTCATATGTGAGGACAAGTTGCCCTTTAGTCTAAAGGAAAACGTAATTAATAGGGAGTATTAATAACAGAATCTTCATATTCTAGTGTTTTTGGAGGTTCTGTTTCTTGTTTTCAGTTTGTTTGGGTTTGTTTTTTTTTTT
>VZRN01005166.1:760126-786354 GCA_013397935.1 Dasyornis broadbenti | reverse complement strand
TTTTTTTTTTTTTTTTTTTTTTTTGTTTTAATTTGGCTTTCAAAGAATACAAGAATCTTTAGCTGAGTTCTTAATTTAATAAAGACACATGCCATATATGCCCATTATTTGTCACCTGTTGGTGTTTCATGATAGTATTTACAGCAGTATTGGAGGACCTTCTGCAAAATCCTAACTTTTTTGTTGCATTATGCTTATGAAGTAAGTGCTAATTAAAAGGAAAAATTAAATATGAAGGAGTAATTAAAAAGAAGAAATGTGAATTTGGTTTTAAATGGCATTCCTGGGGCATTCCACTGATAGGCATTATTATTTAGAACACTAGACTCCAAAATCAATGTCAGAATTAGAATCTCATGGAAAGTTTCAGATTAGTAAGTTGGGTAAAATTCTCAATTTTGGAGTGACAGAAATGATTCACTGACTTGCTGATTTCTATTTATTGAGTGTATTTAATACTGGGGAAAACAATTGGGTGGGGAACAGGGAAAGGACAAAATAAAAAGATGATTGTCTTTTGAAGTGAGATGTTTAGATTTGTTTTGAAATCAATTTCTTTCAAAATCAAATTTAGCTATATCTAATTAGGAAAAAGAACAATGATAAATAACTTTCAAGAGCAGTCTGGGAGAAAGTAAAATACTTGATTTAAACTGACACACTCTTCTTTCTTATGAATTATCCATTTTATGTCAAACTTCTCATTTGGTGCCAATGTAAATTAACATCTCTCCCCACTTTGTTTTCTTAAGCTTCAGTAAAGTGAGTGGGGTCTATTCTGTCTGCTATTGATCTGCCCAGAGTTACTGAATCACTTCACCTTACAATACCAATGCAAATCTATCCTAAGTCACTGCCCAATATTTTTTCCTCTAAGATGCAAGTTATTCAGGGTGTGGACTTCTTGCAGGGTATCAGTACAATGCTTAGTCAAGCAAGATGCTCATTTGCACTATTTGTTATTATAGTATAATTAATTTTATCTCATATAAAGTGGGAAATACCTTGAAGCCAGAATAAATATTTCAAAATAGTTTATACCTGACTAACTCCTGGCTTAATGTGGAAAAGTTAGTTTGAAGTAAGCTAGAATATGACTTACCTCATCCTTTCAATTTTGCATAAGCTTCCCTTATGGGCAGGTTTGGTTTATTTAGAAAACATTTAATGTAAACCTCAAAAAGTATGCTTAGTATTGGTGGCCTCCCAGAGGTCTGAATGATGCCCTATGTGCTGTAACTTCCATATTACCTTATTGGTCACAAGCTTATCCATCTTGTGACACACATGGCCAAGGATGAGCATGTCAGTCTATCTCAAAAAAAAAGAGGAATAAAATAATTCTCTTTTGATGACAATCAGTCCCTTACAAAAAAAAACTTATTTTCATTTGCAGCTAGCCAAATAAGCTAGGGAGGTTTGTATTAGACTTGACTTTTATTATAAGTATTGGGTTTTTTTCAGTTCAGTTATATTGTTTTTCCTTTATTCAGGTCAGATACTTTGGGTCATATTTTGCCAACTCTTGGCAAAGACTGGACACACCAAGGGATTGCGAAGTTGTACCATAAAGTGAGCCAGTGAGTATTCAGTAAATTTGTTCATGCGTCCGTGGCTTATTTGTGTTTATTCATTTGCATGTAAAAATTAAAATTTCTCTATGTTTCTCTTAACCTATAAAGGGTGACAGTTTCATCAGTATCTTGTCCCTTCAGTGATACTTACACAACGTGAACATCTGCTGCATGATATCCAGAGCAAAACCTGCTTTGTGGTATCAAAAGCAAAAGCTCTCTATCTCTGAGTGGTGATTGCTCTTCAACCATCCCAAAGAGATACTGACAGTTAGTCCCAAAGACTGTAGTAAATTGAATGAGTTATGCAGTTGCAGCAAGTGTAACTTTGCAACCTGGGAGTTGCAGCAGTATTAATTCATAAGATGCTAATACACCTTAACTTCTTGTTGAGGAGTTTGTGAAATGCATAAAGAGTCTGTGGGCCAGGGTGGTCACTGTGGGTGGAATTCTTCTTGCCAAACTTGGCTTACCTGGAGTCATACCAGGAACTTGGGGGAGTTCCCTTTCTTTCCAGTGAATAGAGAGGGAATTCAGTGAAACAGCTTGGATTTGAGCTGTCTAAACATCAGGCTTCTAATCCAGCAAGATAAATCTTATCCTTAAAGCACAGCAGACTGTCTTATCTTGACTAGAAATCTATCAATTTTGGATACTCACTGCTAATATTATTGTTGTTTTTTTGTTATATAAATAATGATGAGCTTCAAAGACATTGATGATGATCTTCTGCTGATTGTACAATTTATTTTGTTATTTCTGTATGCAAGTGTTGCTAATCCATTGTTAAATTGCAAGGTTAGGAAGGATCAGTCTTAAAATATTTTTGTGTCATTGTTTAATTTTGACAGTAGGTGGTAAGTAAAAGTTGCTTAAAGTGCAATTTCAAGTTATTGAAAGTCAGTAAGGACCATGCTGTGAAGGGTCTAAGGAAAGGCTTTAACTTGGCAACATCAATGCTTTAGTTGCTGTATTATAGCCTGGAAACTGACCTGCACTGATGGCTGCTGGTCCAAGTAAAGGACTTGGACTAATCATGTTTACTTGTGGCTTTTTTGTCCTGTGTAATCCTTGGAGAAAGATGGGCATCTTCAAAAGGCAGCTCAGTATATCTAGGATCTAACCATGTTTAGAAAAAAATTGGTTTTTCCTGTTAGCTCTTGAAGAAATATCAGGCAACAGTATATCAGCTGTGTTTTAGATTAGTTAATGTCATTAACATTATATCCAGGTATGACCTCGAGCAATTTATTCCAAAAGAATGGTGATGTTTCCTCTGATGAATATGAACAGGGGAGAAGCAATTAGACGGTACCAGCTCTCGTGTGGTAATGTGTGGGAATGCCTCTTGGTGAGCTAGGCTAGTGCAGAAGTACAGGTGTACTGCTGGTTCCCTGGATACATTTTGCAATATAGTCAAGCCATTGTGTACACTGGAAGATCAAAGACAGAATATGGTGATTTTTGTAACTACCCTTTGAGAGAAAAAAAGGAAATGTGTTAAAACTAATTGATGTCTGAATGGGATCAGATGAAGTATCTGATTTTAATTTTTACAAGGAGGATTACTGGTTGCTTTTTTCTTTTATTGCATTAATGTCAGCTTTTCTTATATGTTCAAATTACTGTAAATGTTTGAAGAGTCTCTGGTACACATCACAACTCTCCTCTTAGTTAATCTGATTTGTTCTGTGTACTAGGGTTATGCTAAGGTTTTTATATTGCTTTTTGTTTTACATGGATGATGAATTATAAATTATGGATGGTGGAATCTAAATTATGCCATAGACACTTGTCTGCATTAGACATATGTGTTCACAAAAAGGACAGGACAGCTGGGGAATTCACATCCTGAGTTCTGTGTATAACCTCTGCATTACATTTGGTGAAAATGTTAATTAATTTTTTTAATTGGAGTTGTTATTTCTGTGCCTGCTAGCATTATCAGTTGTTAGGGCTTTGATGATCATAAACATAGGGGAAAAAATATATTTGAATCATGTTGGTTTTCAAATTACTCAGTTAATTATGTAGTGGCTAGATATTACAGCTGAACACCATATAAATGCTTAATAGTTAGATGTAATGACCATGCGTGCACTGAATACAGTATTTCTTTATTTTATGAACAGTAATTTTTTAATAGGAATTGGAAAGTAAATTGCTTTTAAGATGACCTAATATCAGATAGGACTCTGTTCTACCATGAACAGAATCAAAGGCAACCTGTGCCTTATGCCAAAACTTTTATTTCAGTGTCAAGTTAAAGATTACTTCTCATACTGTGTTTTGAAGCTCAAATTTGTTCAAAATTGTTGAGGAAATATGTTACTGCTGCACATGGACCGGTTTTGTTTTGCAGAGGCCCAAGAGGCAGGAATACAACACTGTTAATACAGCAAAGGCCGACGTATCATTGTCTGCGTTATGCCAAGTGTTTTCCTCTTTGCAGATGTCATTTCAGTTAATTCTAAGGACAGTGCTTCCACCACACAGGGGTGGGTAGGAAACCATAAAGTCATAAGTCCTGAGAGGAGCAGAGATAAATGAGCCCTCTTTAGGTGTAATCACTGAATGCGGCAGAGCTAGATGGGTTTTAATTATCCAGTTTTCTGGCATAAGTGTTTTTACTCCTTTAAAATTAAGTCTGCTTTAAACATGTCTATTTAACAGTCATGATTTGATTAATGTAAAAGTAAACCCACAAAATTATCAATATCTAAACACTTGCTTTATTTTTACAGTAGTTTCTTCTTTTATATCTGCTCACAGAAATGGATATAAGTTTTTGTACTGCTCAGCACGTGCCATTGGAATGGCAGGCATGACCAGAGGATACTTACACTGGGTCAATGAAAGAGGAACTGTGCTGCCTCAGGGGCCAGTTTTGCTGAGTCCAAGCAGCCTATTCTCAGCTCTTCACAGGTAATGCAATTTCACTTTTACACAGAAAGAAACTCTGAGGTTGGTGGACGCTGAGTTATCAGCTTTTTAAAATGAGAGTCCTTGAAATAATTTGTAATTTTATTTTTTTTTACATATTGCTGCAAAATTTAATTAAGAAGAAATTTTGTTAGAGAAAGACCAAAATTCAGTAGGTATTCAGTATCTATTTTTTGCTTAGTTTCTATCTTAGATGTCTATTGAGGCACAGCTGTGTTCACTGTTTACCAATAGGTATTGCTTGGTAACTGTGTGTGTTTAATGTGGTGTGTTAATATTTAGCTATGGGAGAAATGTGGACATTTTCATAGCAATCACTCTTGTCTTCACCTGTAAGGTGTTCCAGTTGGCATAAGCATATTTTTGTGGATGATTATTTCTTGGTAGGTTTTAAAGATATTCATGTGAAAATGAAATTAACTTTTTACATGCCTGAATGCACTGTGGGATTCTGTGAGGACAATGTTATCTTTTCTAGGTGTTGAACTGCAGTGAGTGAATAATAATAGCACAGATTATGAATATTGTACCTTCTGCCTAATTCAGCAAAGCATGTCAAGTGATTACTGAAAATATTTTAAGCTGTTAAAAGCTGCTGTGACAGGATATATTTCATTAGAATTTTTAATGGAAGGTTGCTCAGATGTTCTCCTGATTGAGTGACGTGCTACAGGCTGTCTTACCAGTCATGTTCTAAATATAAGAAACCGTGGAGGTATTACAGTGCATTTCTCAGACTGATTAAGTAAAAAATGCAGTGAGAGGGTACTTACTGTTATCTTATGCTCCTCATATCTAGAAATACATTTAAAATGATACTCCTTTTGATACCTTGTTTAGACTAAGCAGTGACCATCTTTCAGTGTACGCTATTGTAACTGCTGAGGCGTGTAACCAATAAATTACTTCATTGTTATCCATAGATTTAATCCTTGTAGGTTTGAGATCAGGTGTATGTGAGACTGAGGAAAGGTGGTTTTATTCATCCTTTGCACATTCTCAGACGTTGATTTATATATGGATCTGCTGTTCCAAAGGGCTGCTTTACTCCTCTGAAGCTTCTGTACTATTCACTTCTTCCTTGACATATGTGTTGGTGCTAGGATCTTGGATTCTGAGCTTCTTAAGTGCTTTTGTGTCATGCTGGCATCTTCCTATGTTATGGGAACTCCAGACTCTGCCACCTGTTCGGTCTTCTTGCCAAGAGAAGCTGTTATGAAAGGGCTTTTGCCCAAAGATGAGAACTCCTCTGTTCATTAATGAATTCTATAGTCTGTAAGGAGTAGCTGAAGAGAAATAGAAGATTCCTTTATTCTTTAACTTTTGCTAATTAGCAGTGGTGAAGAACCTGACTGTAATTCTGTCTTAACAGGCTGAGGTGCTTCTAGCACATATGGTGATTGCAATCCTTTTAAAAATAAAATTTAAAAAGAAGCACTATAAACAGTGAGGGCTAATATAATCTGTGAATCATTCTGCAGTTCTCAGGCGGTACTTTTCTTGATGACAGTTTATGCCTCATAAGGATTGATTTAGCAGCTACTCCCTGTAATCCACCATCCTTGCTCAGTAGCCATCTTTGTAGTGTAGGTTTCAATAGAAATTCCCTTGTTTCAGAGGATTTATTTACTGTGCCCATTATGTAAGCTTTGGAATACTGTTCTGTCTTCATGGGCATTCTGACTTCTTTTAGAAGACTTATTGAAGGGTGGAAGCTATGGAGCACTATCTAGCTAGGTGAAAATGTTGAATAAAGAAAATGGTTTGTGGTGTATTTCATGTGTACTTATTCAGCTCTCCTTTTTTATCATTTCAGGGAGGTCATAGAAAAGAAGCCAGAAAAATTTAAAGTTCAGTGTTTGACAGACATCAAAAATTTGTTTTACCCCAACACAGAACCCTTTTATGCTGCTTTTGGAAACAGACCTGCTGTAAGTAATAGCTGACTTTACTTCTATTGCAGAGAAAAGAAAGGTTGCTGTTATTTCATGGTTCTGTTGTATTTGAACCTAGAAGCTTTAAATGAGAATTAAGAACATTTTATTAGACCCTGTACAAAAGAATATATTCAGGTTCTTCCTCAAAAATACCATGATGTAGGATTCAGAGGTGGAAGAGCAGCAAACTATATTATATCTGCATAAATTAGCAGTTCAGCTTGTGTAGAAACACTGATCTCATTTTAACCCACACAGATACAGTGTCAGTGAGATACCTGTGGGTGGACAGAAAATACTTCAGGTTAATATTGGTGGGACTTACACTTCAGACTCTGTACACTCAAAAGACCTTGAATGTCCCATTGAAGTCAAAAGATTCTGCTTTGTATGGAAAGTGATATATTTGGCATGGAGAAGGGAAAACTGATCTCTGTCACCCATTGGAAGGCTGGGTGTTTGGGCTATAGACAGCTCCTGCTCCTGCCCTGGGCCAAAGAATACTGTTATACATCTGGAAAAGGAAACAGTCTCACAGGCGTGGGCTGAGGTAGGGACCCTGGCATGGGATTATCCCTTCTTCAAAAGCATTATGTCAGAGGTGACAGAGATCCTCACTGTCCCGTTGCTGTATTGAATTGTTATATCATACACAGCCTAATTTCCTTTATCAAGGCACCTTTAAACATGATTCTGAAATAACTGTTTAAAAACTTCTGTGATGTTGTATTATGGATAATAACTACCTCTAGTTCCATTTTTTTGAACCTCAGGGAAATACGCATTAAAGAAATGATTTTATTTCAATAAAATTTCAAGTAAAACAAAAATGATTTCTAAAGTAATTACTGGTAGCTCACTCCCATGCTTGCTGTCAGAGTGCAGGCTTCAGGTGTGTGCGTGGCACTGGCTTTGTGAAGCTCAGGGTCATACCTTTCTCAGTTTTCTGCTCTGAGTTTTCTGGGTTTTTTTAATGTTTTGTTGGTTTTTTTTTAGGGGGCAGAGGGGGAGTTAATTTTCAGTTTTGTTTGGTTTTTCCAAGAACATACTCAGGGAAATTTCCATACCTAACAGATGTTATAGGTGTAGACAATGTCATGATGCTGAATTCTTGAAGTGACTGCTCTTCACTTTTGTTCAGTTACTTAATTTTTTTTGAATATTCTTTACAATGTAGATATAAAAATAAAATTTGTCTTAATTAACATTACACTTTTTCACCACCTTGACTTTTAAAACCTTGATTTATATAAGCAAAATGGAAATTATTTTTGCTCTTATCTTCTGGGAGATGTTTTCAACTTTGGTTTTGTCAAGCTTTTCTTCAGAACAGATCAAAACTTACTGTTTTCCTTAACAATATGAATTTCTTAGAACACATTCCGAATTCTTACTTCTAATTGTACTTCCCGTAGTTGTATCTGCATTACCTGCTGGGGCTCATTGCTGCTATTTTGGCATATATTTCTTGCTTTGCCTTCTTTTCCCCTTGCTCTGACATGGAGTATGGCAAATGGGTATGGCACGAATCCGAACTCTGGAGCTAACTGATGGTTTTTAGTGTAGACATATTTGTTGTGACATTTGTGACCTTGTCCTTAAAAATAATTCCTGTTTTATGTGTCAGTTACAATTTAACTTCTCTACACTGTTGTAACATACTTGGTACAACACACATGGGAAATTAAATATTCTTTGAAAGAGCAATGAAGGTGCTAATGCTTTTACACCAAATACCACTAATCTTTTACTGAAAGTTATTGTTGTGTCAAGGGAAGTCACTGAAAAAATGAACATGATTTTGATTAACAGTTTAAACTTAAGTGGCAAACTTCTTACCTAGCAGCAAATTATCTGTTTCATGAACATTTCATTAGATTGACCTCACATGTAACATAATGGAGAATTTCATGCACACAATAACTAGGTAAATTTAGTATCAAGTCTGTGTAAATATGTTCTTTTGTGTAATATATTCTGGCAAGATTACACATGATTTTGCAAAGGCAGTATCATAATTCTTTTTTAATTTTCTTTTTAGGATGTTTATTCATACAAACAAGTGGGGGTTTCTTTAAACAGGATATTTACAGTTAACCCCAAAGGAGAACTTATACAAGAACATGCAAAGACTAACATCTCATCGTAAGTAATCTCTTATCCCTAACACTTTGTGGACTAAATTAATTTGCTGTGCTAACTTATGGCTCAAGTTGCCCAAAGATCCATTTGATTTTAGTAATTAAAGATTCCTTAGGATACTTCAAACAAAACAAAAAAGATTTAGAATAAAATACAGGCTTTCCACTTCCCTTCAGTTACATTGACAAAAAGAAATTTTTTGTATTTAATGTAATATATTCCATCTACTTTAATCATGTAAAAGATTTAGACATGGCTGATTTAGTCTGCATAAAAATGAGACTCACTAGTTTGCTGACGCCATCTGCCTTTTCCTGGCCTTTTCAAAATTTCCTTTTCCTGGATCTAGAAGAGCCAGAAAACAAAATCTGAAGAGAGGGTCGAGTGCTTCCAGCGAAGCGCTTAGGCACTGGTAGCACCTGACACTGGAATGGCCTTTAGTAATGTTAAGTGTCCTTAATTGAAGGGGAGCCATATGTGTATAAAACATGAATAATCAGTTGAGCAGGGAGCTGCTTGAGCCAAGCTGGACAGAAATGAAGAAGCAGAATGTGGTACTTGAATATTTTAGCAGATGATCTGGGTGTAAAATGGCATCTGTTTCTCACTAGGTAAGTAGCATTTGTTAGAATGAACGGATTAGAATGAATTTCGTCCCATGACTGTGAATCCTTTCTGGAAGTTGGGCACCAAAATTAAATTTAGTTTTATTCCTTTGAGGAGGGTGACTTGCCCACCTTGTCTGTAAGAGTAGTCATGCTTTAGTGGTTGGGAACTTAAAAATATTCAAAATAAGATGATCTGAAATGGTTCAGCATTCTTTCAATTTTATTTTCCAGCTATGTCAGACTCTGTGAAGTGGTAGACCACATTTTCCCTTTGCTGAAAAGAAGTCATTCTTCAGACTTCCCCTGTTCTGACACCTACAGCCAGTTCACCTACTGGAGAGAACCTCTGCCACCATTTGAAACTCAGGATGTACATCCAGCCTCATCTTAACCCCCATCTCCAAATCATTGGTCTCACCTTCAAAGAATGGGTTGGCTTGTGTTGAAAGGGCACCACTTGGCTTTTGCTGTTGACAGTTCAGTTGGAATCTGTGAAGTTGTGAGCATTGTGTTCTTTTGTTGTGAGCAAACTTAGGAATGCTTTTTCATACTTAGTCAGGTTTCCAGACAAGAGGAGTCTTGCTAGGAATAGGAACTGTGTTTCTAGATCTTCTCTCTGCTCCTTAAATCTTGCCATGCAGTTTTCATTATATAAGGTCAATTAAAAGTGATGTTGGAGTTGCAGTTAAACATGCCATGAGGTTGTAAAGTGGTTCCATGTCTGTTCTGCATCACTGAAGCCATCTTTCAACCTGTCAGAACCCCTTGCCAGTAAGGGAACTGAAGGTGTTCACCATTCCTGACATTATCTGGTGACACAGACAGGGATTGCAATCCATATATCAAAATTCTTCTCTCTCAAGGAGCAAATGATTCGTCCCCTCTCCCCTTGCTTCACCAACAACTGTTTGTTTAAGAGTTAATTACTGGTCTAGATCCTCAGCAGATGTAAATCAGTGTAGCTGTCGAAACCAATTGAGCTATGTTAGATTTATTCCAGTCTGTTTTGAAATGGGGCATTTCTGAGGAAATAAATTATGTGTAATCTAAATAGAAAGTAAATGAAATAATATGGCCAGATTCTTCCAGTCTTTCTTAGTTTGAGAAGTATTACGCTTTAAGAGTAGCTTTTTGGATCAAGGTTAAGTGTGTTAAGTGGAAGATGCAGGCTACTGTGTATAGTGCCCACCTTACTGAAGTGGGTGATTTTCAGGAAACACACCTTTCCTACACACAGCTGAGGTAGAAGATTTGTTACTGAGCCAAAAACAGTGAGGACTTTATCAAAATAGAATAGTTTTGTTTTAAATATTATCTTGGTTAAAATGTGAATTTTTATGCTGGTGAATGATGCATCTCAGGTTTTTACTGTATGAATTTTTTTTGCTTTGTTTTGTATCATAAAGAATGGATACTTTTAGTGCAATTACTCTCCTTTAAGTCTCCTCTTTTTTTTTTTTCCTTATTTGTCCAGACACAAGCTGTAGATACTGCTTTTGACAGCCTTAAGACTGAACTGTGTGTGCTAAAAGCAATACTGTGGATCAGTTGATAATATTTTCCAAATGATCTGCCTTTACACAATGTAGTACTTAAAATATGGACTCCAAGTGCCCACATGCCAAATGATTTCAAATGTGTTGTAGGAAAGAAACTTTCTTTTTCCTTTTGAAATATATTGAAAAGACTAATTTTTCTCTGAAACACTGAAAATGGCATCATGGGATTCTATGTACATGATATTTCAGTATGCCTACACTGGTAGTTCACAAGCTGTGGTCTCTGCCAGCTCGTGATATGAGGCTATGGTATGTTTTGCAGCTGCTTTGTAGTATTTTCACTTACGAGTTTAATAACAGGAAGGCAGAGTGGTCCAGGAGAAATTTTAAGCTGTGATTATGGTTGGTCAGCACCCAGAAATTTGAAAATGGCTGCTCTGTTATCACCTTTGTTCTGTAACAGCAAATTCTAGTTTTGCTTGTTAAGAGCGATAGTAATGTGGATAGGCTGGTAACTCTGTGGTAGGGGTTTTCTAAGTTTTGCTACTGAAGACTTTATCTGGGATGTTAGTGGGCCAATTTATCATTTTTCTGTGCCTTCGATATTAATGAAAATAAGTGCAATCCTTTACACAGCTGCAGTGTGCAGTTGCGAGCCCTCCCTAAGTCTTCCTTTTATGCAAATGTTACGGCTTCAGGCACGGTGAATGTCCACTTTGGACATACTAGGGTTAGACCCAAAGAGGAAGAAATGAGTGTTTGACAACCCAGTCTGATTGTGTTCTCTTGAAAGTTTGAAGAAAATGCAAATATCTTTTTACTTAAAGATATAAGAAATATAGGGTGGATTTTCTGAAAGACAATCAGCGGGGATTGCAGATTGCCAAACTGAGATCGTTGCATCTCTAAATATAACCTCACTTTCCTTTAATTATCTATTAATACTCATCATTAATGATTGAATAAATTGATGGATGTACTAGCTGCATCCTATTTAAATTCAGTTTTGGTAAAGGCCTATTTCAATCCATTTATTATGCAAAATAAAATAAAACCAACCCTTCTCTTCAGTGAGAGGCTGTCAGTTTTGTGGTTTTTATCCTTAACAGTAGCTAAAATCTATTTTCTCAAGATACTGCACACAGCAACTCCCACCAGAAAAGATGGTCCCTAAAAGTTCTCCACAATTAAAGACTGTGATATATTTATTTATAACTTAATAAATAGGCAATCCAGGGTTGTCTGTTGCCTTTAGTATTTAAAACCAAATGACAGCGTGAGTGAGGAACTGTTTTAATTCTGTCAGATTGTGGCCATAGTGCAGCACTGGTAGAAGTGACCCTGAAGTGCCGCAGAATCTGTCCCAGAGTCTTTCGAGGCTTGGTTAAGCAGGGTTATGGCTGACTTGATCTAGTGTTGGTAAGCATCTTCTTCAAGGCTGAAGTTGGACTGCGTGACCTCCAGGGGTCCCTTCTTACCAACATTTCTGTGATTCTGAGACATTCAGCGCTTCACTCCTGACTTGCTGTATCCCCCTTTGTATCCGAAAGTTGAAGTATAGCTGAACAGTGCCAGGAATGTGTGTTTCTGTAACTTTTGTCAAATTTACTCACAAAAAAAGATACGTATATGAAAATCAAGGGTTTGACATGCTGGAAACATCACCATACTTGTCCAGAAAGTATAAGACATGTTGATTTGGTAGCTGATTAATTTTAGCATAATATTTAAACTGCTTTGTTAATTCATGAAGAACAAAAAGGGATGGTTTAACGAATTGCTACTCTTTCTGTGAAAGAAGAAAAATCAACCTTGCTTGCAGTGTAATGCTGGTTTTTGTTACAGAAAGAATCTATTAACATAAGTATACAAACACATTAAATCACAGTATATTCTATTCATGCAATACACAGTAACTAGAATATGCAGCAGTGAGGAGTGACTAATGTTTATTTTCTTGAAGCTGATGACCACGCCACTCTAGCTGTGTCATGGGAGGGAAAGAATGCTGTACTTGTGGCATTAGTTATGCTGAAGATAAAATGTTACTGTTGTAATGTAGGGAGGGAGGAGAAAGAGGTATTGGGTATTTTTTATTTGTAGATATGGTTTGTTATTATTTGAAAGCCTATTTATATACAGTATTTACTCTGTATATGTATGTGCTACTGCAGTGATGAAAATAATTTTAACACTTCATTTTGATCTGCTGAATGCAACAAGGGTAGAAATATATATTGTAATAAAGGCAGAAATAAATTTTTTCCTGACTTTTCTATTTTTTTCTGTATTCTTTGATAATGGTAGAGTGCTCTTGCAGAACTGCTGAACCTGTAAAGCACGGCTTTTGTATCTTCAGTCTCCATTGCCTGGTTCTTATTGGGGCTATCCAGTGTAACTTGCATTATTTTTGCTGTTTGGCTGCAGTGTTTTACCCAGAGCCTAAGACTGAAAGAGTTTACTGAGGAAGACGGGGCCAGGATCTGGGCTCTGGCTGTTTTGGGATATGGGAACAGCACTTGTAGCCAAGAGCAACGAGACGGGAACTGGAGCAAACTAGAGCAGTCAGGAATCCTTCCCCACCCCAGAATTTTTTGACTTTGCCTTTTGTCTAATTCATTGTGTGACCTAAGCGAAAACTAGCCATCTGTTTTGAATGGAGATGTTGTCATTCATGGCAATGAGACCAGGTAGTCTGTTTTTTGGGTCTCCTCTTCTTTGATGTTGGCCATCCTGCTGGCAAAAAGCCAATGCCCTTTTTTTCCCTCCTGTCTCTGAGAAAACAGTGCTGCCTTTGGCTCCCACTGCCAGGTTTGCTGAGCAGACTCACTGCAGCACAGTGATACTGCCAGGCTTGTGCGTGCTGGTATGAAAACAAAGATGTTTGGGGTTGATAAGGCTCTGCGGCATCTCAAGTTCTCTGTTAAAAATATGAGAGCAGCCGTATTTGGGCAGCCTGCAGTCACTGCTTCTTCAGTCTTCTCTATTTTCTGTATGTCTGTGCCTTGTATAAACATTTACCCTGGAGCTCTGGAGACAGACTTTGAAATGAAGGTGCCCTTTTAATTAAAAGTCAGAGAAATGGTGCTTTTGCATCAGCAAACCAAACTTTATAAGGACATACTCATTGCTCCTGGAATATCCCATTAAGACAGATACAACAGTCTAAGGGAGGAAGCACCTTAGGAGCAAAGACCATAAAGTTGTTAGAGGTTTTTTTTTGATGCCATGGGGAAGGTAGGGAGTATTTCCTGAATACTGCATTTTCATTCTTATAAATAGATAGTCTTAATTCAATATGCATTGTTTATGCCATCAAGTACCTCAGGATAGTTCATTGCAAGAGACAGAAGATGGCTGATGTGAAGAGCTAGTGCCTGAAAATATAACTAATACAACTTTCAGCTCTTCTATGAATGTATGCAAAGGTGAAGTCTGAAGGTAGTTCTTAGTGGGTTTTTCTTTATTTTGTGGTTTTTTTTCTTTCTTTTCATAGAAGTCCAGCAAAGTATAGTGGTGAAGGGAATATACTCACAGTGCCATGACCTTAGGTAGTCCTCACTCTTTTGCTTGGAGTAAAATATAGCCACTTATTGTGTTCAGTAGCCCGATGGAGATAGGAAGTCAGAGGCCTACTTGTAGCTGGGAACCAAGGGACTGCCTCTAAGGAATGCCACGGTGCTGAGGAACTACAGCTGTTGGATGCTTTGGGAAGAGACCTTCATCAAGATCTTTCCAGCCATTGGGAAGTGAGAGCGAAAAATAAAGGTAAAATGAGAAGTATGTTTTCTTCTAGGGGGAACTAGAGAAAGGGAACAAAACCAGAACAAGTGGCCAAAAAGCACCTTCTTGCTCCTACCCCTGTGCTGACCCTGGGTGGAGCTGGGTCAGGCGCTGAGCTCGGCCTTGTGCTCCCTAAGCAGCGCTGCTGACATCCTGTGTGTCTGTGCTGCACAAAAGAGGTGAGAAGGCCATTTTGGCTTCATTTGCCAAACAGAGGAGAATAACATTGAACAAAAGGAATTCTATGCTCAGGTGTCCAAGGAGTACTGCTAACAGCAAAACAAAGTTGCAATCACAGCTAAATTTTAAGCTTATGTAAGGCCTAGGGCTTCCTTATTATTTCATGAACTTGGGAAACAAAGCTTTCACCTGCAATATATGCACCTCAGTGGTACCATGCGTGCATCCTCTTAATACAGCTTGCTTCGGTGAATAAATACAGACATCATCATTTTTCAGCCTATTTTAGCATTTGTTTAACTCATCCCTCCCTGAGCTGAAATTTATGCATATTCTTAAGCACTTTGCTGGATTAAGCCAACCAATTCCAAGAAAACTGCGTACTGGGGAGATACAGTTTCCGAGCTGAGGAATTGATCTGGCTTTACTAATGGTTGCCCTTGGACCAGTTTTTAGCCTCCAGCACTGTCAGGTGTTCTGCCTACTGCCAGCAATCTATTTATTGATACAGGAAATCCATTTTGCCTTGCCTTGCTTTTAATGAGTTTTGCAAGCAAGTGGCCCCTTCCTGTGACTCATTCTGTGTTTTCTGAGCGGGAGATTGTGGTTTTAAGTTTCACGTTGGAAAGTAACCGCTGTGTCTGCTTTCCTTGTCTGCTGGAATCTCAACAAGAGGAATACATTTTGGAACAAAGAAATGTAAATGGAGTAGAACAGTTCATGTTTCTTTGCAAAACTGTATAAACATCCTTCTTTTCAAGACAGTTAAAAACACTAGTACAAAGTGAAAATAAGTCATGTTTTAAAATAACAGCTTTATCTTAGAACATTACTGTTAACATAGGCAAACAAAGATATTTCCCCTGGTATATCAGTATGTGTTGGCCCTTTGATTTATAGCCAATAAATATCCAAAAATTGAACAGTAGAGGCCTCTCTCTAATCTTACTGACACAGGATCAGCTCCATTAGCATCTGGATGGCTGCTCAGATATGCACAGCTATGATTGCAATCTGAAGTGTGAATAGTGAGTGCTACAGATTTACATTCAATTCAAGATCCCTCTCATTGCTTTAGCATACTGGAGGCAAAGAGGTAGGAGATGTGAATGTATTTGGTTTTGACTTTTGCCAAAAATATGGTGGCGGAAGAAGAGACTCCTCAACAGGCTTGGACCGTTAGCACTGAAAATTTAGATTTACGTTAAAAACAGCCAAAAATACATCAAAACCAATGACCAGGACAGTTTCCATTCCCCATTGCTAGATACAACTATTTATATTTCAGGCTCAGAAGCTATGTCTGTGCAGATAAAATTGCTGCCCAGTAAAGGGCAGGGGTTGTTTTAGGTGCCCACATCAACGGGCTTGCTTGGCCGGTGTCCAGCTGCCTGCCTGCACACAGGGGGACTGCTGGCCTCTGCTGACCCTTGGGCTGTGCTCAAACCTAGCCTGGATGAATGCTGGGTGCCCTGGCTGAGGTCACAGGATACCTTGCTGTCAGCAGACTGGACAGCGCTGGGGCTCGTGCCCTGACACTTTGCTGACGTGTCCATGTTGTACCTGGAAAGAGCCAGGTCTGGGGCTTGGGTTCCTTTCCTCATGCATGTCCCAGCTGACTGGGTAATGAGTATTGGGACCTCTCCTTCTAGAGACTTTGAGATGAGCTGGACTCTTCCTATGGCTTGAGGGGGTGCTTCAGTCCATCTGTAGCTCAGTTCAGTCTCAAGAGGAGGCAATCTCTGTCCTGAACTGCTTTTACCTCTCCCTGCTGGGAGCCTGTGCAATATTAACCTGTGTTAGGGAAGCTGCAGTTCTGCAACACAGCCAGAAAAATCTAAAAGCTTTGCTAGCACAGGCTTCTTAGAGATGAAGTGTGGAAAACGAAGTATGCACAAAAAAATTATACCGGAGAGCAAATAAGTACCTTGGGAAAGCAGAAATTCAACTGATCATGCTTAAAATATGACCTTCCAGTTACCCCTCTCAATTGTCAAGTTCAAGCTGGCAGAGACAACAATTGGAAGGAAAAATTGTGAGGCTCAGAAAGTGAAGCCCCTTTATTGGGAATGTACTGAGAGGAAAGAAAGAGGAAGACTCAATATAATCATACTCCTTTCCTGTAGGGATCCAGATATCGTGAAAAAATGCAGTGCCCTGTAGTGTTTGAATGGAAAAATAAGACACATCTTTATTTCTCAGAGTATGATGGGGTGGGGTGGTTTTGGAGACAATGTTTTCTGTCAGTAACAGATTGTATGGAGTTACAGTTCACACACACGTTGTTCTCATGTGCTCTGCACAACCTGAGCGCCTGCGCAGGTATTGCACCTCTTTGCAAAGCTCATGTCTTCTCTTGCTCTGGACTGCTCTTCTGCACATCACTGGCATGGAATCACTTGACCTAGTAAATTCTTGTAAACCGGGGCTGTGGTTTCATGGGTGGCTGATCTGACCTACTGGGTTTTTTTACTGCCTAAAGGAAAAAGCCACTTTCCCTGTTTGTTCTTCCTGATTCTCCACCCCATCCTCTCTCTGTACTCCTGGGATAGTTTTGTTCTGCATTAGGGAGTTAAATGGGCTCAGAGGGATGCAAAACCTTATACTTTGGTCTAAGTCTCATGAAACTGTAACCTCAGTTTTGCTATGTCTATCCCAATTCTATACTTGACCTCTTTATTCTTACAGTAATCATCATATAATTGTGGGCAGACCTTATAAAGTGGCATACCTGGTGTCTATCAGTGAACTTGAGAGCGCCGGATAACCACATTCAGATGAGAACCTGAACAGTAACATACCCCATGGAAAGAAATTGCAGGATCAAAGCCACCTGCCTAAAATGGAGGGACTAATAGAAATGCAAAAACCTGGTCTCAAGTAAGGAACTGGATCTACTCTGTGCCCTGGCACAGAAATCTTGTGTTGACTGAATGAATCTTTCACTGTGCTTTGTGCCTTATGTCTCCATGCAGAAGGAGGGGATGATGGCAGTTCATCTGTCCCAGGCAAGCCCTGGAAGCAAGGCATTAATGCCTGGAGATGTTCAGGTATGAAACTGAGGGATCATGCAGGAAAGATATTTGAACCACCATCAGTGGCTCAGCTTCTGAATACCTGACAGTCAAGTTTAATTCTTGCAGACCAAGAGAGATGGAAGAATACTGTTTCCATTTAATATCGGGAAACAGAACATCTTGGTAACCTCAGCAACTTCAGCTTTCATTTCCTGAGTCTGTTGTCAGGGTTCCAAGTGTCAGCCTTCAGTTTGTTCAGAACAAGGATTGAGAGGAAGGAGGGAGCTTGGGATGGATCCTAATCTGTGAAGTAAAAGCTTCTGGCCTTCAAACTCATGAAGGCTAATGCCTGTGGTAGCCTTTAGGATGCCTCATCATCATCATCCCTGTAGTAAGAGACCACCTACAAGCAGAGACGAACTAGGAGAAGAAAACCATCTATGAGAAGAACCCAGAAAAAAAGATATTGCAAGTATTGGGCTATTTGGATTTTCTGGAAACAGGCAGTGGATTAGGCTGGTGCAGAAAAGCACCAAATTAGCATTAGTCACTGTAACAGAGAGCAGTACACACCAGGGCATCCTGCCTTGTGTGAGCTAACATCTGCTCTTGGGGTCACTGCCTGATTTCTGTTTGCTTGCTGGTTATGTCCCAGCTAATTTTGCAATGAGAGTCTAAATCCTTCAAACCGCACATCCAGTTTGTAATTTAAGCCTGCATAATTTTATCTCTGCTTGCTTACACCCACTGTCTCCTGGTTTACACAGGCCATAGCTGGTTTCTGTAAGAACTACTGCATTGATTGATACGTGAAACAGGAAGGTAGGATGTTTTAATGTGGAACGGTATTTAGAGAGATGCAGCATCTGTGTCTAAAGCGAGAGATAGTTACAGGGTTAGACAAGTAGGCCATCAATTACCGGAGACTGAGGTTAGGACCATCTGGCTGTTTGAAACAACACCAGGTGTTAGCAGAAGCAAATTTCCTGTGTTGCAACATAGGAGCGGCAGGCAAGAAGCAGCCCTCCAGAGTGAATCTCAGCCATGAAAGAGGCTGCTTCTTGTTTCCTCCTTTAGTTCTGTCTTGTGAGAAAAAATCCCTCCGAGACCCTGGCACACCTGTGTCTCCTGCTTGATGCCTCCTGGGGCAGGTCTCAGCCAGGGTGGGGACCCCTCCTCTGCAGAGGGCTGAGCGGGACTGGTACCTTCACAGCTGCCTTTGCCAGCTCCTGGCTTTGCCAGCTCCTGGCTTCCAGTCACAGCTGCATCCTGACCCTTGCTGAAGGACCTGAGCACCAAAGTCCTGGGTTGTATACACAATATCCATGGTCCCCTCGAGGCCCTCCTTGCTGCCAAACCCACAGTACAAGGTATCTCCACCCACATGCATCCCTGCCTCCATTTCCCTCTGCACCCTGAACTGTCTCCATCAGCCAAGGGCGGGCTGGTTGCTGTTGGAGAGTGCCAAGAGATGCAAAGAGATGCCTGTCATCCACAATCTGCCCAGCAGATGAGCCACTTCCAGCCAGTCAGGGCTACTAGACTGTAGTTTTAAATAGTCACTGGCTTGATATATGCAACAATTATTGCTGCATAGCCCAGGTGTGTGTTGTTAAACCTGAAGGAGTTCCTCCTGTGGTTGTACTTCTCATGTATCCTTGAGAATACTTTATTACACTATTATTATTTATTAAAAAGCGCAATAAACCATAATGCTGAAATTCATCTAACCTTAAAGATACACTTACATATATAAGTCAGGAAGCAATCATATCTCCCACTAAAGTTGTTACTGTACTAAACTTTACATGTAGCAAAGATTTGATGGAGGCTCAAGCAAGGGACAATGTCCAAGGCGATCTCTCCCAGCAAGCATCCCAACTCAGCAATGTCATCTCACAACAAGCAGGCAAAATGTTAAAAACTAGGTAAATGCAATCTCAGTAACTCGCAACAGAACTTTAATCTCGTTTTTCCTAATTTCTATTTCTATCACAGAGAAAAAGCCCTCAGAGGTTTATTTTAGACTTTAATTATTATACTTTAATTATCTGGTGACAGAGGAAAAACCCTCTGCTTTGGTTATAAATTCCAAATTTACATGAGTTCCTTGATAAAACAGTTCATTTAGGGACCATGGCAAAGGTTGCTAAGTGACAGAGATGCAGTTTTGTATCTGAGCACTTCCAAACCCCTATTGGTGAGGAGAAAATGCAATAGCTGGAGACACTAGCATGTAGGCAGGGTGGGAGGCTAAAGGGCTCTGTCTTATAAGCAAGCCTGTGCCTGTTTATTTTTAGCTACCTATTAAATGCAGGCTGGTTTTCAGAAGCTCTGAGCACTTGTGACATCCACTGAATAATGGCAACAGTGAGGTGTCCAGGTCACTGCTACCCAGGTACTCTCATGAAAGAGGATAATAAGGTGTTAGCTCCGGCAGGATTTGAAACCACTGGCTATTATGTAAATCAGAAGGGCTCACACTGTTCATTAAAATGCAACAAGACGAGTGTTGACCCAAGGATAACATTTCCAAAATGTCCCTGTGACAAACAGGGAGGTAAAATTTTGGCCACTGAGAATTTCTAAACATTGCCTTCAAAGAGAGAGCATTTGGTGGGGAATGCTTCAGATACCAGCAATAATCACGCCTGAAAATAATGCTTTGATTGCAATTCATACTTTAAAAAATTACAGAAATTTTCAGATGTCTGGTCATATTAGCTTCCTACCGATTTACCTGTGAAACTGGTATGTATGAGTAATAACCTCACGCACAACCTTCCATAGTGGTAAGCAAAGATTTATTAAATTCAAGAGGTGTAAGCACATAAGTCACATAAAACCTGCGCATTTTCAGGAGCAGAGTAATAAATTTTTTGTTCCTTTTGTTGGTGAAATATTCTGTTGTATGTGACTATTTCATATTTCGCACTCATGGATAAAAAAGTAATATTTATTTTCATGGTGGGCACTATAAATATATGTTTTAGTCCTTAACTCTTTAAAATGTTTTATAAAGTTTTTATGTGACAATTTTTCAGTTGTTGACTTGAGTTTTTTTACCTGGAATCATTTTACTTTAAAAGGAAATCTTATTTGCAAACCAAATAAAATGCTAACATCTAAAACTAGGTAAAAATGAGACAGAGGGTTGGTTTGACTGCTAAATGAATGTATAAAATTAACACATAACCACAGGTTTCTAAGATTGGGCTAGAAAGCAAAATATTCAGAAAAATATATTGGCTGCATCCATCCAGGACATTTGCCTTTGAGTGTTTTGGGTGGCTAGGTGCCTATTATGTATTTCTCTCTTCTTTTGCATCAACCTCTTTAGCAATTCAAATTCTGCTCTCTTCCTGTGCATTTTATCCTTAGCTTCCTTATGAGCTGTCTGTTTTGTGTGCAGGTATCAGGACCTGTTTCTATTTCAGAAGGACATGAGACAGGGATGTGCAAGGCCTGATCCCTCCAATGTGCTCCTCTGCTTCTCTGTTGTCAGGAAGCTGTGCTGTGGGGTTGTGACAGGAACCAAACAACAGCTGCTCGTGGCCCCAGCTGCAAAGATTTCACAAGGACTTATTTCATTTACCAATCCCTTGAAAACTGACGGAGCTGCTCCACCTAAATCAGTCCTCAGCCTGCCCACTCCAACAACCTGTCTTAGCTGCGAGTAATGATGCTCTGGGTTTGTGCAGAGACATGGCATAGCATCACTTTACAATGATACATACGAAGTGACCTTAATAAGGCCCTCATACAGCCCCATTTGCAGCTCCAGCCTGGCCTCACACATGCTTTCAACCTCGTGTAAGAGCATTCAGGAAATTTGGCCCCAGACAGCTAAAATGTTCTGGTAAGAGAAGTAGAGCTCAGTCCAACTCAGGCTCAGTTTGGGTCTTATCTAAGTCACAGGGTGATGGTCTGGCACAGAACTGTTGTGCTGGATGAAACGTGGGTGCTTGGGCAAACACCACGTCTTTGACGATGCAAGGCTGAAACCTGTAAGTTTGGAAGAGTAAGGCCCACCTGCACAGCATCTCCCCTGCTTGGTCAGGTCCATGCAGGAGGTGACAGCTGGACTGGCAGTGGTTGCTCTATGGTAGAAATAGTCCGGCCAGCAGGGATGTGATGCTGTCACATCCTGAATGAGTCTGCTCCTGCAGTCAAACTTCTGGTACCCAGGAAGTGCCCTGGGATATTTAAAGTGCCCAGGCTGAGGGCAGTGCTGAGGATGATTTTGGCTTCTTGACTGTTGAGTTTCTGGGACTTATGGGCCAGGAGACTGTTTCAGGTTGGACTAATGCCTAAATAACTGCTCTGCAAGCAGTCCTGGGAGGCTCAGTGCAATTCTCGTGCACCTCCTGCCTTCTGATCTGGAGGACAGGATAGAAAACTTGAAGCTGAGATCTACAATACATCCTCCTTGGTAGGAGGAGCCAAAAGAAACCAGAGAAAGAAATATTAACACAACTGACTTTGATCTGACTGAGAAATGTGTTCTCAAGAATAACATGTGAGAAAGGCATTGGAATTTTTGCTTGCTTAAAATTTCCCATTGTCTTCTAAGGAGCAAGTACTTTGGTGTATATTTTGTTTAGCTGGATTCTTTTGCTATGATGGTCTGTCTACACTGGCTAAATTCTTGCACTAATGGCTCCATGATGCTGCATTTAAAGATTATAATACATTTATAGCCCACTGATAAAAAAAAAAAAAGAAATAGAAGCAAGCAGCTGTATAAAAGCCAGGTATTAGCTATTATTAAATAAAAATAATTTACAGCTTACCACAGTCACAATGAATGAGATTGACTCACTCATGGGCTTTAGGACATATTTTCTAGTTTTTGTTTTACGAGTCTGTACATGAAGGATGTTAGCTCAGTTGGAGATTTTCTCTTTTACTCTTATGCCAAGGTTTTCAGAAGTGACTAATGACTTTGGGTGCTTAACTGGAAACATTGTAATAACGCCTGAATTTCAGAATGGCTGAGCACCCATCATCTGAAATTTAAGTCCTTTTATGGTCGTTTAAATTCAGCTTTCAAGATTGAGGTCCTCTAATTCATCAGGAACTCTTGAAAAGCTTAGAAGTTATGGAAATATATTAAAAAATTTAAGATGCAATTTCCTCCTTAAAAGCCTCCCCATGCCAAATTTTCCTTGTCCCAATATGTGTGGGATTAGAAGAAAGAAATTGGCAATTATTGAATGCAATATGCTTTATGATAAAGAAAACATTGTGTTCATTTCCTTACCACAGTGTGGTAGCCCTGCTTTTCTGATAAATTGTGATAGCCATAACCTCGTTAAAGAGCATTGTGTCAATTCTCTAAATTTTCAGCACAAATCAGTGAAGTGGTTGAGAGAATTCAGCCCTTTTTTTGTAAAGGTAGACACAACTCTGTTGTCTTTATATAGGGAGGAATGATTCATGGGACACAGTAAGCACAAGAGTCTTGGGATACCCGGGAATGAACGCCACACACAAGATGACAATACTCTTTATTTCATAGACTTTCTGGTGCTGTGCTGCCAGAAACCCACATAACCCACAGTTACATAGTGGACACATATTACCTTTCATTAACATTGCCTTTGCAGACACCGAGTCAGATCTGTCTTTGATATCCACTGATGCAAATTACCACCAGTTAAATTATGCCATCTGACATCAGGTGGGCTTAGGATTTCATTGCTCACTGGGAGGTGAAGCCTTCCCTCAGATAACTGGAGAACTCTGGCTGCTCATCTCATAAAAACCAGCTATTGCATCAGGCGCAGAATAGAAGGAAGTGAATCTCTTAAAGGATTTGTAACTGTACGCTTCTACTCTGTTCAGCCAGGCTGTTACCCACAGCTTAGATTAGATCTCATCTTTTTATGCTTCCCTACAGGTTTGCTTTTATTTTCTCCCCATTTTCCAATAAACACTCTCAGAGACCACTGGGCAATTACTGAGGAAGTCCCTGGGAACTTTTCCCAGCAAGTCTGATCCGTGGCATGCAGGGTGTACAGGACTTGCCCAGGATCACATGCTCCCAGATACACAGGGCACATGGATGGCTGTTCCCAGAAGTGGATGCCAAGAAGCAAACTAGTGAGGGACATGGGAACAGCCTTGTGGCTGCAGCCCACGGCAGCAGTGGGAGTCTGAAGGCTACAGCTGGACTGTGAGAAATGAAGCAGCATATTTGGTTTTGAAGTGAGAAACCCAAATGCTTGTCTAAAGCATACTGGACATCACTGATCACCCAGCTTTACAGTGACAGTGCTGCACAGAGGTGCTGCAAATCCTTTATGTCTGCCTGACTGATCTTTCATCACCTGGATGGTCCTGAAAATGTAGCTCCAGGCAAGGACAGAAGAGTAAGTGCATTCTGGCATCTTCTACTCTATTTTTATGAAGTGTTGTAGCAACTATTATTTCCTCCAAATGTTTTCCCACATCCTACCTCTCTGACCCTGGTCTGTAATCCTACACTCATTCCTGCACTGGCTCATTACCTTTCCAGTCTCTGTTTTCATATCACTTGTGTGAGTTCTCTCCCCAGCTTCAGCCAGGTGACCCACTGCCTTTCTGGAGGACACAGTGGAGAGAGCAGCTTCTTGTACCTTTTTTTGTAACAGTTTATTTTATTTCTTCTTGTTCAGATGACCCTACTCCAGTCTGTTTTATTAAAATTCAGCAAGACATGTGGGAATCTCCCAGTGTGCAACCCCAGCTGTGGCCAGGGTCTCCAGGACCTTGCTGCCCACATCAGTTCCTCTTGTTGGGCACGCTCCACTCTTCCTGACTGTGCCAGATCCTCTCAGGTACAAGGTCTGGCCTGCCAGGCCTGTTGTGCAGTTCAGGCTGCACCATCTGTGCTGGTAGCACAGAATCACAGAATCACAGAACATCTTGAGTTGGGAGGGACACACATCAAAGTTCAACTCCTGTCCCTGCACAGGACAGTCCCAAGAGTCATACAATGTATGTGTTTGGTTTTTTTTCTTCTGTCACTATGAGTGATTTTTTTTCTTTCCTGCTGTCCTGCATCCTCTGAATTACCAGCCTGGCATCTGAAGTTCTCAGCAAGGCAGACACCACGATGCCAAGGGCAGCCCAATGCCACATATTCCTGCATTATTCCTCCTTCTCCGTCTCCCTTCTCATGATGTGATGTGCTGGAATAGTTGCAGGAAACATAACAGAGAAGGAGGGTTTTTAAAACCTTCTGGCTGCCCAGCTACCCTTCAGCTGAGGATGAGCAGCTTATGCTCCTAGACATACCCAGATGCCCAGAAACTTCTGTTCATGGTACTTATGGCATTTTCCTTCAGCTAAAATATGTGATGTCTATTTTAATAAGAGCAGACTAGCAAGACATGTATGTCAGACATCATGAGTTTTGGGACTTAAGGGTTTTGCAGGTGTAAAATGATGCAGATAATTTTTTTTTAAATTCAATTAGTCTATGAGTTTGGACAACAGCATTGCACAGGGGAGAATAAAATTGACTCTGCTTGTACTCAAACAAAGGTACATTGTACTGAGTTAGCATCCAGACTGGGTAGGAAATGTAGGGCAATGGACTCTGCAGAGAGGGTCTGAGAGATAACACTGGAGGCATGACCAAACGAGCAATTTATTGCCTGGTTCATAACCAGGGAATAAGGTTTACCTCACTTACAGGGAAGGGAACAGGGCCCTGGAGGTATTTCAGAGGAATGTGACACTGTCATCTGCACTAAGCATGGCTCGATGTGACCTCTAATCCTCAAGGCCACATTTTCTGCTGCTAAGGAGCAGAGGTTGCACTGGCAGCACAGTGTTGGTGAACACTGTGTTGCTACAGCCCCACTGGCAGCTCCCAGGGCAGTGAGGTCCCCAGCGGAGTCACAGCTGCAGGGAAAACCTCTGACACCCCAACCATATCCCACCTTGTTCCACTTCTGCTGCCAGAGTGATTTTGGTAGCTAACTGGTCTTGAAGGTCCCTTCCAACCCAGACCATTCTATGATTCCAGGATAACAGTTTTTTCCCCTTTTCTGTCTGTCCATCAGTGGCTGTGCTGTGCCAATGAACAGCACAAAGGTCTGCCCACCAGCTCTGACAATATGACATTTTTGGGACGTCTCCCCCAGCTCCATCCCATCCTAGCACTGCGCCGTCCCCGCTTCCAACATCCCTCTCAGGCACTCAGGCGCCTGTGCCTAATTGAGGCAGCGGCTGTTTTTAATATGAGCTCGGAACACTGTTTTGGGGGTTTTTTAGGTCCTAAATTGCTTTCAAAGGGATGGTGCATCATTCCCCCCTCAGCCTGGCCCGCACTGCCCCAGGAGTGGTGGGACAGCCTATGCAGCCTCCAGAAGATGGTGCCCTGCTGTTAGGAACAATGCTGCGAGTGCAGTCATTCCAGTTCACTGGCACAATGTCACACAAAACGCTTTGTGTCTGTCAGCACATTCCTGGAAGGTCACAGTGAATGATGAATGCTCCTGTGTAGGAGCTGAGGAGGGTTTGGGTATTTTTTTTTCCCTTTTTTTTTTTTTTT
>VZRN01005166.1:683039-758168 GCA_013397935.1 Dasyornis broadbenti | reverse complement strand
GAGAAAAAAAAAAAATCAAAACTGGTTTGGGTTTATTTTTGTTTCCTGAAATCCCTTGGTGTTATAATTTCTCAGGCCTGTATTTACAGGTTCAGGTTTCTTTATTACATCCCTTTGTGCAGACCAAGAGCTTTTCCATACACAGGCACACAAATACCATCAAAAAAGTGGGCAAAGGTCACTTCAGATCCAGTGAGCTCTGTCAGCTTCTCTAACAACCTGATAATAATATGTGGAAGCAGGTTGGCCAAGAAACACAACAGGATTGAAACCACCTTTTTCTTTCTTCTTCAGCGTTTCTTGATGTCACTGAAGGGTGTTGCTAGCCAGACCCTTACCCCTGTATTGCTGCATCAAGCCATGGTGGGCTGCCCAGTGTGCCACTTGTGAAGAACACAAGGAAGTACTGATGTCTGCAGGGCTTTGGATGAAGGGCTGGAGGCACTGTATAGTGTGAAACCACAACTGCAGCGCATTCTGGAGGTGTGGCAGAGGTCCATGCAGACATGGCACGACCAGCTAGAACAGCCCAGCTTCACCGGAGGTGGTACATGCTCATGCAGGATGCAGGGTTTGCAGTTGCTGGCTATAAGTCCACTGTTTCTGCTTTTCATGGGTTGCCTGTAGCTCTCTCCATTGTGTCTTCCTGAGGATGGGAGATCCTCAGGTGCCCTTGCCACATGGGAACTACACACCAAGTACCTCTGAGGAGGAGATCACAGAGTGACAGAATGGCTAAGGTTGGAACGTACCACAGTGGGTCATCTGGTCCAACCTCCCAGCTCTAGCAGGGTTATCCCAGAGCATATGGCACAGGATTGTGTCCAAGCAGTTCATGAATATCTCCAGTGAGGGAGACTCCACACCCTCTCTGGGCAATCTCAGTCACTTGCACAGTAAAGCTGTTCTTCGTTATATTCAGGTGAAACTTCCTGTGCAAATGTATATGTATATGATGCCAAGTATACAAACAGCAGTAAGAAGGACAATGGTGCTGTCTGCACCTGTCTTCCAGGGCTGTCACAGAGATATTTGTATAATTACTCAGTGATAAAGACTATAGCTCATCTGACTGCACATGAGAAGAAAGTCTGCCAAATCTGCCTTTTCCATCTGTCCAAGTGCAAACCTCAGTGTGCCCTGATGCAGCCAGAAGAGCCTGTAACAGAGAAGATAAGGAAAAGCAGTCTGCTATCATTCTCAGTGCAACACAGCTTGAGTACTCATGAGTCACAGTTTACTCTCACCCCTGACTGAAGGAAAATGCCTCCTGATGTGCCAGGAACTTGAGAAAAGTAAGGACTCTAAGGGTCTTCTCAAGGTATTTTGACTTGCACACCAAATCATTTGAACCTGAATAACAGCAAAACTGTTACCAACATCTGTAGAGTGACACCAGTATGAACTCGACACCGAGATGAGAGAAGGAAGGATTTAGTACATACCCACAAGTGTGTGAGGAAAAAGAATTAGAACTTCTAGAGTTCTTCAAAGGAGGCCGTTTGCTCTACATGCTGCTGTTTGACCCATACAAATAAAAACTTCCTGTATATTTCGGCCTTTGCAAATGGCACTTACATACCAATGTTCTGAGCACTTATTTGGGAATGAGATATCCTCTACCACAGACACTGCACTTGGAGTTTCCCTGGCTGTCTTGATCTGCAGTGGCAGCAGAGCTACCTTGGAAAGACAATAAGACTGTCTGTGCTATGGCGCATAACCAGCACTGTCAGAGGAAGGCAGCACCGCTGTTGTTTCCTCAGCTTCTCTCGCTGCTGTCCCGGTGAGGATGCAGATGGGCGAGGACAAACATTCTCTGCACGTGCTAGGTCTTGCTCCTGGGTGGTGCGAGACTCCTATATCCTGACTCCTTCATGTGTCTGTCACAGGTAAGACCCACACTTGGTTTCAATATTATTCTTCTGAGGGCCCTGGGTGGGAAAGGCCAGGACACTGTGGGATGGATGTGAAAGCTATTAAACACAATTTTCAATTACCAGTACAGTGAATGTAGGCAAATCCACCATTGAAGTCAACAGGGGTCTTTTTAATGGCTTCAGCTGGGCTTGGATTCTTACTCTAATTGCATGCCTACGCAGGGTTTGAAGACTGGGATTCATCCACCTAAATGTAGGTATTTGATGAAGATGTCTAAGGTAGAAGAGTAGGAAGAAACAAATGTAGTCAGGCAGCAGGTCAGACTCTCTGATTGAACCCATCCCATGCTGTTAAATGTGAAGATTTGCTAAGGAGCCTAATTTTCTAATTTGGTGCCTTGAATACTGCCAAAACCTAGTGGGAAGAACAGGCTGAAGCATCTCAGTACCCAACTGAAGCAGTGGGAAAATTATTGCATAATTTTCCTGTGCCACACTTACTAAGAGGAGGGTGGTAATGTGCAGGTGTTGCTGGGTGTGATTGAGGGACAGAGGAGGAATATAATAAATGAGAAAAAATAAAATTAAAATAAACTTTTATTTTTATGCTTTATCCTAATGTAGCTAAAATGTTAAGAACTTATCACCTGAGATGAAAGACTTAATCATTACTAAACCCTTTGGCAATTGTTTTAATAACATTAATCAAGATGAGTTCATTTAGTGCTAATGGGGGTGTTTTAAGTACTTTTATAGGATTTTCACTGAAATTCAGAATTAAATAATTGGGCCATTATTCTAAAGTGTTTTCGTCATCCCTCAGGGAAGTCCCAGTTTCTTGGATTTTATCTGCTTGGTTTTATTTCCTCTCAATCGCTAATTCTCATTGCCCTTGACAATTTTGGAGCACCTCCTCCCAGTTATAACTTGACCCTCTGCTGGGCACTCTGAGGTTGGTTGCCCCTGATAATCTATTTTGTCAATTCACTCATGCACAAGAAAGATTTAAAAAACCATGTAATTAATGTGGTGGTGGATGATGAGACAGGAAGGCTGTTGATTGCCATTGGCTAAAGGTTCTGGTGAGTTGAGTTTTTCCCAACACCCAGACTGGATGAGCAATTGGCTAATTAATTGCCCAATTCTACCCAATGTTTGCTTAAGTGAGCTTAGTCTTTATTAGCGGCTGTAGCCTTTGCAATCTGCAACACATTGGCAGTTGCTGAAGGCATTTTGGAAGGAAGGCAAAGAGATATGGACTTAGGTGGGCTTAGGTCATCTGGCTGAATTTATGTTTTTAGTGGCAGCTGATATGCCCAAATATGTCTGGAGCATCCACATAATGATGGCAGGTGTAATGTAGGACATAGAGAAGACTTTTGCCTTCCCTGACAAGCAATAAGCTGCCATGAGTGATCTGAAACAGCAGTAAGTGTTGTGGGCAGCTCTACTGAGCTCTGCATTTGGGAATCCATTTGAGATTAGGACTCCCCACGTTCACGTACACCCATTTATACATAAACTAGGTATCTAGACTGTTACAGTCAGTGGAGATCCAGTTAATGCCGTCACTGGCACCCAGTGCGTCACTTGGCTGCTCAGCCACCATCCCTCTACAGCCAGACAAGTTGAGTCACCCTCCAGACACTGGTGACGGCATCGAGGAGATCTCTGCTAACATACTGCGAACTTGGGTGCCTCAGGCACACTTCAGATGACTGAAATTAGATGCCTACTGCTAGGGTAGATGCTCTAGACTACTCTGGCTGACCTCCAGCTCTGTCTTCAGAAGAGGCAGGTCATCTCTACCAGCCCGATGAGGATGTCTCAGACATTCTATGACACCTAAAAATTTACAAGATGGCTACATGTGGGCATCAAAGTGCTGCCTTTTGTCACACATTGCAGGATGCAATGCACAAATTCATTTCAATACAAATGCTAAAATTCTCTGAGTCATCTGTGTAATGGTACTTTCATTTCTATGATAGCCATATTTGAAGGTTTTATTTGATCTGGTCGGCAAGCCTGTAGCAGCCATTCCCGATTTTGATAATCATAGGAGATGTTGCCATTTCAAACACACTCAGCAAATATTCAGGTCATATTCTACCAGCACATTTGGTAATTCACATGCCCAGGCTTCAAAAACAACAGTAAAGGTTAACTGTAATGCATTTAAACATGAAATAGTGCATATTTTTTCATATTCTCAGACTTTTCATAGTCTTATGACTTCTGTTTTCTATTTTTTGTCAGAATAACTGAAAGTTTCCTACTCTTACTCCATTTCGCCTACTGATTCAAAATAGTATGGGCTGGTAGCTATAAGAAGGGGTAAAAAGAGGAAGAAAGCATTCTTACTTTATGTCTTGTCTGGAAAATAAGCTCTGAAATTTCTTTGAGAAGATTATCCTCAGTGCAAAGATCTTTGCTCCGATCATTGTATCAAGCACAATAAACAACCTATATTACATACAGCAAAACTTCAGCTTTGTAAATCCCATTTTCCAAGTTTTTATGTGATAACAAATATCAAATTTTGTAACCAAAGAGTGTATATCTTGTAGCATGTACATTTCATTTGGTCTCAACATAATACAACAATACATTTCAGATAGACAGATTTAACAATTTCTAATTTTTCATTCACATAAGGAAGTCAAACAATTACACCAAACAATATGACTGAGAATCGGTATTTTCAGGCTAGCTTAATCATTGAGTAGGATCATTAAGATGTCGTATATTTACTGTGCAGAGCATCTTTATTTTTGTGTGCTTTGTGATCCTGCAGATACGTCTCAGGTTTTGCAGCACACATTGGACATGGCTTATGACCACAGCAAATATATAAGGAGCTCAGAAACTGCTATGAATGAGAGGGGAGAGCTTGGACAAGTCCCTACCTTTGACAGATTTCTGGCAGTAGACAGTAGCTTTATTGTGGTGGCCAGCACCCCAAAACCCACTCTCACTTGCAAGCTCTTAATAATGACAGATCAAGCCTATTACAAAATGAATTATTTATTTGAACAGACCAAGGAAAACAGACATAAGACCTTAAAACAGACTATGTACTACACAGGATTAAAACAAAAAGAACTACTAGTAGATAAAATACAGTGCACGATAATAAAGGTGCTTATATTACAGCCAGTGAAGAAATATATAGATTAGGAATCAGTGTCACTTACCAAGGAATGACAGCGGTGTGCAGAGAATCCTAATTCCTCTCAGACCCAGGGAAGTATCTCGATGTCAACGTCTCAACATCAAGGAGAAATCTCTACACACTCAGAGAGTATATAAGAGATTTCTGAATTCATGAACATCATCATGGTCTTTTATGGTTGTAAAAAGTGCTCTGTCAGTAGTCACTAATTTAGGTTTATACTTTCTCACCATTTAAGAAAGGATATTTATTGCTGGCTAAGGAGGTTCTCAGATGAGACAATTAATCACATGACAAATCATTCCAGCCTAGCTTAGCCATATGGGACGGAGAGATAAGTTTTTGCTGTATCAGGGGGTGAAAGGTCCCGCCACAGAATCCAGGTGAAAATACGTGAAATGAGACCTGCTTACACTTACACAATTATAATAGTTCAATCCTTTACACAAAATTGATGCATTAAGTTTTCATTTTAGGTTACACTCTGTGCACATGGGTGACATAACTCTGTTGCAGACTGCAGCTGACATTCACGTGTCTCCACTACAGCTGTGCATTACTGGTCTAACACACCAACTGCATCCAGTCCTTGAAATTACTTAATCAGACCTTCCAAATATCTAACTCAATTTGAGCTTTAGCTAAGCCAAGACTTAGTAAAGATTTCAGGATTTCAGCTGTGGCAGGCAACTGATGCAAAATCGAAACTGAAAAATTGACACTTCTTGTGCCTTTAATTCATGCCAGTGTTGCCCAAACAACAGTTGGAATAGCTGTGCCTGCAAAGGCCAGTTGGTCATGATTATCTGGTGGGCTAGAGCAGAGGAAAAGCAGCTTGATTAATTAAAACATTTGTTTTCATTTAATAGCTTCAGAGATTCCAAGGCCAAAGGGAGCACTCTGATTATCTAGTCTGACCTCATGTGGAACAGAGGCTTCACCAGGTGATTCCTGCCCAGTCAGAACGGTTCTTCCCTGGGCCATGAGGAAACTCTCCAACCAGCTATATGGGTGAGCATTACCTCATGCAATATATTGGGCTGTATCCTGAGTTCATTTTACCATCCTGTAAATCCTGAGAAGTCTCACTTGGTGGCCCAGGGCTTACACGAATGAAAGAGAAACCAGAATTTGGTTCACCCTTCCTCACAATATGCTACCCAGTGAAAAGTCTTCTTTACTCTGCTGTGTAAAAAGTGTGAGATACATATTTATGTACTTGTGTACATTGCTTTATTCTGAAGTGCAATGTTTCAATTGAATCGATGATGTTGAGGTAAATGGCCCCTTGGTCCAATCGTAGATTTTAGCCTTGTTTAGAGGCCAAGGACGAATCTTCAATATTTTTATTGCAGTTTATGATGTGTCTGACCTTCTACCTTTTACACATGTACATTTCATCCTTAATATTAGCACTGAATTCAGCACTTCTCATGTAATCAGAACAAAATGTTCAAAATTAATTTAAATTCTTAATTCTTAATTCTTAAATTCTTAATTTAAGAATCTGCCATACCATTAAGCAGGTCTTTTCAAGCACATTCAGAAGCTATGTAC
This sequence comes from Dasyornis broadbenti, assembly GCA_013397935.1. Lineage (NCBI taxonomy): Eukaryota > Metazoa > Chordata > Aves > Passeriformes > Dasyornithidae > Dasyornis > Dasyornis broadbenti. The sequence continues at coordinate 751,556 of VZRN01005166.1, read as the reverse complement.
CAATCTCCAGAGAGAAAAAAATGTGAGAAGAATGACATTACAGACTGAAAATCCCTAATTTTAGTTAGATTACATATTTATCCTTTTGGTTAAAAGCAAAACCAACATATTTTAAATACAGCTAATCTAATGTGACATAAGAAATAAAACAATTCAAGTGTAGTCACTATTCTAGGTAATATTCTGATGCTTAGAAAAACTCTGCATCAGTAAATCTAATCATAACTAAGTAACAGACAAATGCTTTTATATTGTAGTCAGCAGGGAAAAGAGGGACTAGGACAGCTAATGTCAATCAGGTTACTAGGTAGCTAAATCTGGGTTTCTGCCAGCCAAAATTTTTGGGGCCTATATTTGTCTGAGATTTGGCTGGTTTCTTTGACACTCACACTTATTTGCATGTCTGTATCTTGTGCATTATATTGCAGTTCTTTTCAAAACAAAAGGACCTAGTTCCTTTAAGGCCTGAGTCTGAAGTGGATATATGAAAATGATCCATGATGCTATTATCCCAACCACACTTCCCGAGTGATACTTTCTAATATCAGAAAATTTTGTTGCCATGGTGACTGGCCTGACCTGAAACAGTTCAGTTAATGCTGAGCTTCCTTTCCCTTCCCCAAAAGAAGGAACTAAATATAATCTTTTGGAAAGGCAATTTTTCTTTTGATTAGTTAACAGCAATCTCTCTTGACCTGTTGTTCATGCCATATTGGCTTATTAACACCCTCAGTTAGAACAAATAGAGAATTTAAAGAAAAGTGAGCTTGAAAGCAGGCTACAGTTTTAACTGAAAATTATCCTTGTAAAAGGATGCTGTGCCCACTTGTCTCAGGTCACCATCTAATTTAGTTTCTTTTGAATGGAAATTGAAAGTTCAAATGTGCCATTAAAATCCAAGAATTTCAGTAGTGGGTGAACTCAGCATTACCTGCCCACGGATAAAGTGGACAGTGGCATGTTAAAAGTTCTTTTGATCCTTAGTAACTTAGTTAATTTGCCTCATCATTAGCATTCATCTTTAATCCTCTATTGGATTAAAAGGTGACCTTTGCATGACCCTCAAGTGAAGAACTTTTTTGTCGAAAATGTTCTTTTCTTTGGAAGGGATGCTGAGGAGGCAGAAAAGTCAGGAGTAGCATCCTTCTGCAGCTCCAGTAGCAGCTGGGACGTTGCATTAATGGTGAAACAAGGGCTGAAATCCACAAAAGACAAGTGCTGAGGAAGGAGTCAGATGGCTTATCAATGTTTAAAGGCCAAGCATGCAAGTCACAGGGTCCATAATCAGCACCAACTATGACTTCACTGGTTAAATCTTCTAGGCATCTAGGGAAAGGCTCCAACTGTTTAGTGTCATCCAGCTTGCCTAAGGGGCATGCTTGGGGTTCTTACGGGCAGTAGGTTGAAGAAGTTTATGTGTATAACCTGGAGGTGAGGGCAGTCTGTCTTTAGAATGTAGACCAGACTTCTTCCCAGGTACCTCAGACTTCTTGCATTTCTCAGATTTTTTTTAATAACCTCAGTTATTAAATATTATTGAATATTTAATAACTTCACAGATATTAGCTGCAGTCCAGGCATGGAGTTTGGGTGAAGAATCTCGGGACCCTTCTGCCAGCTCCTTCAGAATGAAGCAGCATTGCCCATGGTAAAAGGATATTGGCCTCTTTCCCCTCACCTCTCCAACAATGTCATCCTTCCCACACCAGTATCCTCCTCCTCCTGACTTAGTGCTTTCACCATCATATTCCAGACTTAGACTCTCTCTTGCTTTTTCCTTTTGGCTCAGGGTTTTTGCAGGTTTGGTGCCCTTCTGGTTCAAATGATGTTCTTACTTTCTGACAGGATTTCAAGCTGTGAATTTTACCCTGTGTTTTGGAGACAGACTTACTGGCATTTACTAGCGTGCCTTTTAGGCATCAATTCATCCAGTGTGTGGGCCTCCAGGTCTGAACAGGGAAATGAGGATCTGAGTGCAGCATAGTGAGCTCAAAGAAACATGGGAAGTGTCCCCAGGTCTCTTTGTGGGATATGGCATATGCTAATATTGGGAGAAGCAACTAACTTGCTCTGTGTTCTCGGCACATCATTTCACCTTTCCAAGGTCTCTTTCACAAACAACAAAAGGGGACTCATTAACTGCTGCTCGGAATATGTCCACTGAAACAATGCCTGAATAGAAAATTAGGTTCTTAGCTGAAAGACTTTGATGAAAAACTTCTGACTTGCTCTAAATTTTCCCCTTTTGGTTGGAAAAATTCTAAAGCAGAATTGTTTGGCTTTCAGCCATGTTTAGCTTACAAGATTTTTGCTTTGCTAGATCTTTTTTCAGGAAAAGATCATTCTGAACACCAATATTTATAAAAGACATTTCAGAAACTAGCAATGAAAAATGATCTTGAAATGCAAGAATCAGTAGTGTTATAACTGGAGACACCAGCAAGGGAAGATTTGTAGGGAAAATAAAGTTTTTCAGTATATCATCTTATATAATTGGGGGGGAAAATGGGCATGTAAACCCTTCCTCAGATGTCACTAACTTATAGACAGGCCCTAGCTAGTAATAAAGGGCAAAGAAGTATGCCTTCAACTTCTCCAGAATTGCTCTCCAGAGTCTCTAATTGCTCTCTTTCACACACACAAACATACACAAACAAGTTTTAAAACCACTTGTCTTGAGCAGGTCTGCAATCTGCCAAATACCATGTTCTCTGAAAGGTTACAAAGGAACATGGGATTCCTCTTACCCCAACAAACTAACTGACTTTGACAGCTAAATTTCCCTTTAAATATGTTTAGAACTTCCTTTATATAGAAATGTGAGTCATTCTGACAGGCCTAATTTGTACTGAAAAATGAATGTGTTAAACTTATTAGCCATTCAGGATAGAAAGACTGTAAACAGTAAATTGATGGCATTTGCACACCCTGTATGCCTAAAACTGAAATTATAAGAGGTGATTAAAGACATGCTCAAGATTTGCTAGAAATTGTGTCTTAATCTTTTTCTGCTCTTCACTTGATATTTCCTTGATATTTCATTTTCTATAATGAGGACAATATGTATGAAAAGATGGGCCTTTTTTAGCAGTGGTGTGTTTATGGCAAGTTATTCATACTTCCATAAGAACTAAACAACAATACATAGCAATTTGTTTGAGCTAATAAAGCACTGCATGATAGACCAAAAGATCTGTTTGAGTCTGAAGAAGACCCCTGAAGTGATACTTAAGGAGATGTTGAAGTTCCAGCCTTTGTTTAGAGTCCTGGACGGTATCTGGATCTGTCTTGGTTTCTGTGCTAAAAGCTTTCCTGATTTGTAAATAAGTGTGAGTGGAAGGGATGTGGCATTCACAAAGTCAAGTGCGAATTACTTAGGAAATCTCTCAACCTCTCTTTGTTCTCAGTGGTAAGAAAAGCTCTCCAGAAAGTAACTCAGAGGGGAAGCCTAACTCAGGTGCTCATATGCGATGTTTGGTATTGTCGGATGAACTCGGGGTGTGAGGGGACACCTCGGTGCAGCCTGCACATGCCTCTCTGTTGACTTGTCTGGGGAGAGCTGGTAGGTTCTCCAGGCAGGGAGACTCAAGCAGGAGTGTTCATGAGCTTTCTCCACGCTCTGAGCCCTCTGGCCGTACTATTGGATCAGGCATTTAGGAGTCAAGCATCGCTGTGAGGGAGGATAGAGATCTTACTTCAAACTGTGTGAGCTAGCTTTTTGTTTTGAGGGGTCTTCTAGATTTCTTATAGCGGACATACAAAACTGGCAAATTAGGATTAAAAATGCTAGAATTGACTCTTCTGTGCCCTTCATAATCAAAGAGAGGAGGAGCTCATACAGTTTGAGAAGACTCGCTTATTGTGCTATGATCTTGGCCCTATTTGAGAACAGGTTGATAGCACTTTAGATCCAAATCAGCCCCTGTCTCAGTAGGTCAGGCACAGTGTAGGAGCCACAAGCTAAAGCTGAGGCTGATCTTGTCAGTACAGACCTCTCCCTGTCTCCATTTCTTCAGCAACTAGCAATTCAAGAAGCTTTAAGTAGCCTATCCATATCCTGTAGGACACACTATTTAAATTTCCTTCATATTTATTTTATGGAAAATTTTCTATTGCCAAATACAAAGTATGAGGAGTATGAGGAGATACCTAAATTAGAGATGTTTTAAGGGTTTGCTTAGAAATCATAGCCTTGTCACTGATATTGAAGAATCTTCATGACTCATCATCAAATCCAGCAAGTATATCTGTAGTCTAGAAGGAAATGTCTGCTGAGATTGTTTTCTAGTGCTATCCAGACCCTCTGCATTTCTCTGGAGAGTGTCAAGGGTGTGAAAGAGAAGATAATGAAAATGAAGATTCCCTGTCAAATAATAGCATATTAGAACAAAAGAGGATTAGGGGTGTATGAAAATGAGCACTCATCTGGTCTTAATGTGCCAATTCTATGAACCCTTGTATGGCTGACAGCTTTGGTGTGATGTACTCTGCAGAAGACTTTGTTTTTCTTCCTTTGCTGACAAATTTCTACTGGGAATCTAATGCATTACTATATTCTGTGGCAAATGTTTGCAGCCCATGGAATGGATAATGAAAACGTGACTCATTTGGAGCATTTCATCCCCTTTGTGTGTGTGTGTGTGTGTGTGTGTGTGTGTGTGTGTGTGTGTGTGTGTGTACTTTCAGAACTGTTCCATGTGTTGTACATCACATTTGCCACCAGGCCAGAGTGCAGGTCTCCAAAGGCCTTGAGGATTAGGACTTCTGTAAAAGCATATATCAGAAAAAAAGGGAATTTTATATACAGAAACAGTACAGGCACACCAAGCGCAAGTAGACGTACAAATGAGTCTAGGTATTTTGGGTATCTTTTCATTTGGATATGACTATCTTTTTGGATTGAACTACAATAAATTAGTAGTTTCGTATTTTTTACTATAGTGAATCAGAAAAGATAAATCCAAGTGAATCTCTGTGCTCTTGTTGTCCTGGGAATATAAAACTGATTTCATGTGGTGCAGTCTAAAATAGATTGTACCAGAAAACAAAATGAACCAAAAATCCCACCTGATATCTAACAGCTCTTGAAAGAACATTCCTAGGGTTGCAGAGGCAGAGATTTAAAAAATAACAACATAACAGAATTAATGTAATCTGTGGTTTTCCATTCACTTTCTTAGGTTACAATATTGAATTAAATCATTATATATGATTTTTCTCACTTTGCCAGAGGGATGAATCAGACTTGTGCTGTGGAGGCATCTGTTGTCTGTTAAATCCCCTGACTCATTTGTTGCACAAGTTGGAAGACGTGAGATGAATGAGGCGGGGGACAGTAGGGAGAAAAAGAGTTGTCTGGTGGCTGAGGTAGATGGATGTCACTTAGGAGACCTGGATTTCATCCCTGCTTCTGACACAAAGATCATATGAGAAACTGCAAATCTTTTAAACCAGGGCTGTTATTTTTAGCCATGAAGAAGAATGGTCTTCCCATTGCAGAGTTATGGATTTCAGCTCCTTCATGGATTTCCGAGCTACAACCAAGCTTTTTCTGGCCCTCCTGATCTGTCCTTGCTCTAGAGAGCATACTAGTGAGTTGAGTCCCCTCAATTCCATGCCAGCACCTTGGCCTTTACCTTACAGGTAAAGTGTTCTTTAAGCAGAACGCTTGTTCTGCCTATTCTTGTTTTAGTCCCATTCCAGTCCTGTTCCAGACTCATGCCTAACTCTTCACTTAACACCATGAAAATCTCAAAAGATTCAGGTATGCCCCATGTGGGGCGTCATATCAGTCTCACTCTTTTCCTTTCCCAGAAGTTTTCCATCACCAAATATTCAGTCGGCATTGGTCAGCCCCCAAACTTCTTTCTGTGGCCTTTACTCCTCTGCACTGGCATCCAGTCTCTGCAATGGGGTTCTCATCCCATCCTTGTGCATCCCTGAGCACAGTTTCTTTGCACACAAACAGTCCCATCTCTTTCCTCAGCATGACTGTGTCCAATGCTTGGACTGATGGCACCTTACTGTTCCTAGGCTCTAGCCCCTATTCCTCTTCCAGTCCTCCCAATGTGCTGGATTCTTCCCAAAACAGACTTGAGGACAGAATTTTTAGCAGGGCCTGCAGCAATAGTACAAGGGATAATGATTTTAAACTAAAAGAAGGCAGATTCAGGCTAACTATATGGGAGTGATTTTTTACGAGACACCCAGAGAAGTGGTACATGGCTCATCCCTGGAAACATTAAATGTCAGGTTGGACAGGGCTCTGAGCAACCTGATCTAGTTGAAGACATCCCTACTCATTGCAGGGGGGTTGATCTGGATGGCCTGTAAATGTCCTGTTCAACCCAAACTATTCTATGATTCTATATTTCCATGGATTTTTCCCAGCGTCTATTCCTTGACAACACATAGACCTAGTGTTCTCCTTCAGAAAAATTCACATTTTTCTACATACTTCCTTTTCCTGACAGTTTTTGTTCTCCTCTTGTCCGACAGGAGGTAGCTATCTCCCTTTTCTATGATGGATGCTCTGTTTCAGCAGCAAGTGGACTGAGAGTACAGGAGACATCCATTTCCTGGGGCCACATCCAGTGCCCAGGACTACTCCAGCTCAGGATACATGGGGACAGCCATTACAGAGGAAAACTGATTTAATTCCTCTAACCAATTCTGCAAAATATTTTTATTTCAAAAAAGTTTCTTCATCCAGTGAGTGTGAAGCACATACGATTCAGCATGTACAGAACTTGTAAGGAGCTGGGACATGCTCAATGAAGACAGACTGCCTGGGGATTCTGGCTGCTAAATTCTGGCAAGTCTTTATGAAGTATGTGTAAACTACTACTTGTCAAAGACTTGTACATTTTTAGGGTGTGTATGTGTTTCACAAGAATAAAAATGAGTAAATGAAGTTTATCCTTAAAAAAAGCCACACTTTCCCACCACACAGAGTTTCTGCAAAACACAGAATTCCAAAGCTTTCTGGCTACATTTTAAAAAATGTTGTTTAGCAGTTATTTTTGTTTCTTCTTCTTCTTTTTTTTTAAGTCTAAGCAATTGAAAAAAAAATAAGGTAGCATGAGAGATGACAAGTGTGAAATCTCAGAAAGTTTCTCCAATCTTCAAATGAAAACCTGGTTATACAAAAAAAATGTTAGGCAACCTTAGCTGAGATGAAAGGATAGTTATGAAGCTGAAGCACAAATGGACCTGTTATTATTGAGCCAAAAATTATCTTGGAAGTCAATTAGACTCTGATGCTTGTGCTCAAGTAATCTGACCAAGATTATGTAGGCCTGCAGATACAAAGCAAATGCCATCCCCATTCTTCAGTGTCTCTTTCAGGAGTCAGATCCTGATTGCCTTGTTCACTAAGGAGTAAAACACCTTAAAAAGGAATGGAAAAAAGTGAATACATGGTATCCTGCTGCATTCACCACACTGCAGTGGTGGTTCAGATCCTCTCTATGGCAGTGCCTGGTTGTGTGTAGCCTCGTGGAGGAGTGGCACTGCCTCTTTGGCATGCGCAGCTGAGCTCTGGGAAGCCGCAAGTGGGGCCATTCACATCTGTCTGGTTGTGAAACTCGTCTGAGAGGAAGAGGAGAGGGAGAACTCATAGCTCTACCACTAAGTAATTTTTGTTATGGAAACTTATTTTTAATTTGTTCCATATGAATCTTGGGAAAATGAACCATTTGAGAAGTTTATCATAATTCTAGTCTAGATAAACAGCTCAATAAAGAATGGAAAATATGTATTTTGTCAGAAGGCACCACTAAAAATATTCACATATGGCAATGATTTCCTCAAGATTCAACAAAGGATTGGCTCAGGAGCCTTCTCCTGTAGATACAGAGCAGATTTATCACTGCGGTAGTGTCACCTGACTTGTACGATGCTTAAGCTATGAGTCAGCAGAGCAGAAAGACATAGATGTCCAGCATGTACAGTATTTATCTTCTCCTTTTCCACTCACTGGCGCTGCTTTTGTTTTTAACATTATTAAGGAGTCATTCTTCATAGCTAAGGTTACAAATGAGTGTGTCTTAAAAGTTTGTTTTGGCTTTTTCTTACAGCCTTCCCTGCCACTCCAGTGCTACAGGACCTTGGAGATGATAATCTCATCTGAGATCAAGATAATCCATATTTCAAATTGTGAATCAAGTGGAAAGCTTGTTGGATTCCAGTTCTCCAAAAATGAAAGAGCTCCCAAACCAGATAGAGAAGTCCTCTTTGTTTTGCTCCTTTGTCCACCTTCAAGGAATTAGCAGAGAATTGCTTTATTTCTCTGTGGGATATTCTAGATGTTTCCCCATCATCCTGAAAAGAGACCTCCTGTTTTACTCATCACATTTTAAAGACAGACATTTGTTAAAATAAGAAAAAACCCAATAAAAAAACATGTCAGTGTTAGTTCTTTGTAATAAATGAGTAGAACAGACTGCGGATTTGAACTCTTAAAGCCTGCAGGGCAGTGACGTAGATATAGATCCACAATTTTTAAGATCTATGTGAAGAAGATGATAAGCCTAATAAATAAATGTGGCCCAAGTAAACAAAAACTTTCGGCCTGAGGCCGCTGAAGTTGCAGACTCCTCTGTTAAGCCAGTGTGGCCCTGCATGTGTTGTGCAGCTCTGTGCCCAGCATGGTCCCTGCTGGGAGCAGCTGGGAGCTGGAGGGGGAACAGGGCAGAGCAGCAGCCAGATCCTGCAGGGTGTATGTCTGCCGTCTGGGGACCCCTAATGCCCTGTCAGCATCTGTGTGCTCCTGGAACATATCCATGGCAGCATCCTTCTGCTTTCTTCCCTGAAACAGACAAATGTGAGGATAGCACACCGTCTTCCTCCACCCCATCCTTCCCACATGGAATGGAAAAGCTTCTCATGTCTGAGACTGAAGTGTTGAGGAAAGTCTGGAATTTAAAAACTTTAAATTTCTCCCTTTTGTTGTTGTTGTTGTATTTCCTTTCGCCTATCACTGTCTCAAACAGGCAGTTTGAGAGGGAAATTATTTTCTGATGTACAAGTTTTTGTATAAAAACTTGTATAATTTTATACAAAAACTTGTGGGAGCTTAATACAGGGATGCAAATTCCATCCTGCATGTCATGTACATAAAAATTGGGTGTTGTGGTAGATGAGCCATAGGTAGCTTTTTACTGTATTGGTTTCCCTGAACAACAATGGAGAGCATCTAAATTCAGTTTAAAGTTTAAATGCTTTTGGTTTAGTTTAGTATCTTACTGTTACAAGCTGCAGAGATCCCAGTCTAGGCTTGTAGAGAGCAGGGTTTTCATATCTGAGGGTTGCTCAATCATCACAACCCTCACATGCAGCCCTAACACTTCCACTGTCAGACCAAAATACCTAGGACTTCTCCCACTTACCAGGTGCAGTTCACAGGCAGCCTGTCCATAAAGTCATAGAGAATTAGGGCTGAAAGGATTTCAGGAAATCATATATTCCAACCTCCCAGCCCTAGATCACCAACACATCTGACTCTTGTGAGTTATTAAGGTAACCTGTTTCTAAAGATGCCTCACAGCATTCCCAGGCAGTCCATTACACCAAACTCATAATTTCTTTCTTGCTTCTTCTTTTCACTGTCATTTAAGCTCATTATGCCTTTTTCTTTCCTGCCCCTAGACACAGAGAAAAGAATACTCCTTTCCTCTTTGCAGCTGCTTTTCTGTGTTTGAACACAGTTCTGAGCCTATTCACCCTCCTTTCCAGTCTGTGCAACTACTTTTTTTTTCATTCTTTCCTGGTAAGCCACATAGGCAAGGTCTGACACAGCCTTTCTGCTGAAGGTAGTAGATCTTGAAGTAGATGAAAAACCTTGGACATTAGTTAAAAAGAAAAAAAAACATGGCACCACAATTATGATGGGGTCAGCTGGATACTGCTCAACCAGAAAAAAACTTTGGTTGACTGGTTCAGATGAAACAGATTAATCAATGTCAAAAGAGGCAGCACAACTGAATTTTAGCCCAGAAAGCACTATCCTACCGTAGGAGGGTTCCCTCTGCAGAAGTGGGAAATGAACACTAACATCAACATTAGATGTATGTAAAACCAGTATAGCAGAACAATATCACAAGATAGATCATCTGAATACATGTGACTGTCTTAAAATAGTGAGCTTTAGAAATGAGCATTATTAACTACTCTTACTTGCCTTTGGTTTGTGAGCCTGCAGGGATAACATAACATTTCCAAGATATCTCCTGGAAGCCTCTGTGTAAGAGACTGAAAACTGAGATTCTTGTCTAATCACTTGGCTCTAGAAATAGAAGCCTTGGGAGAACACCAAATGTTGTAATTACATTACTAGAATAGGTGTCATAACATTTTGTTTCTTTCTGTGTGGAAAATGAGAGATCTGCAGTTGTTGCTGAGTTCTTGGATAAGAAAAAGGTGATTCACACAGGAGCCTGAACAGCCTTTTCTCAAACATCAAGGCTGAATCATCCCTACTCATCGCTGTGATGGATTTCAGATTGTCGAAACCATTGTTTGACATGAAGCCAATTCACATCGCAACTCCCTGTGCTGTACACAGAGGGCCCAGGGGTGCCTTAAGATTTGTCTAGGCATAGAATCAGCAGAATCTAAGCTGAGCTGACACATCAGATGGAAGCGAATCCTCTGAGGTATGTTCCAGCTTATCATTACCTTCCACCAAATTCACTGTGAGATGTCAGAACCATCAACATCTAATATGAGAAATATCAGATAATCATTAGTGAGAATTTGCGGGCATTTATTCTGGCATATCAGATTGCTGCAGCACTAACTTGAAAAGATGTTTTGCTTGCTATTGATTAGAATTTGGAGGAGGGACAAATACTTATACTCAAGACAGAGCTACAATTATGCGTGATGGATCTCAAAGTAGTTCAAATATTTACTTAATACATGATAATTTAAATGAATTAGACATTAGTTTATAATTGCAATCAAAACGTGTTTTCTCTAAGATTTTAGCTGTTCTAATGATTCTTTAAGTGTAAAGGAAAGCCTGCTGCTTGATTGAAACATGTCCAAAAGACATCACAGCTGACAGGAACTTGAATTGGTCTTCTGCATTCATTTCTGATAGCAGAGGCAACATAGTCTGACAGCAGATGTTAAGCAGGCAACATTTCTCTTTTGCTCCTAGGAGCAGCTGACAAGAATCTGTAGCCTAACTTAAAACAAATAAACAAACAAAACCACTGCCACCAAAGTTGTCCAATTAAAACTGGTTTACTTCTTTAGAGAAAAGTACAATTTCAAAAAACAGCAAGGGCAATTAACTTGTCCTGGTAATTTGTAGAAGAGAGTCCTTAAGGTATTTTTCATTGCTTGACTAATTTTAATATTTCTGTTCTCTCTGTCCTAATATTCTTGCTTGACCATTCTGTTTAACTGTGTCAGAACGATCTACATTTCCTGAAGCTAAGGAATCCTGACAGTGCTTTTACCTTTTAGGCAGGAATATATGATCCTTTTTTACCTCAAGAGCCTCCTGAACTGGTCTTTGAGTTTGAGTACAAATCTCGATTTATCTCTCAGTTGTACAATGATATATTTATAATTTATCCCCTGTAAAATGATGCTGCTTCTAAAGGGGAGATTAAGACCTCTTGTCCCAATCCTGGCTTACCCCAATAACCAGAGCAGCCTATGGCCTAATGGTTAGAGATTTTAGCTGTCAGCAGAAGATTTTACCTTCATCTTAAGATATTTTAAGTGTCTAAACCAAGGTGTCTACTTGTGCTGGAAGAGTCTAACTTCAATGATAGTCCATGGAAGACAGTGCTGTAAGAGAAACCTAAAGAGCAATTTAGATGCCCAGCTACGACCTGCCTGCTCTAGGGTGCACTGAGTAACTCTGCTGGGTGTGTAAGTAGCTCTCCAATGACTACAAAGGGAACTTAGGCACCTCCAGCAGACACCTAACTTCATTTAGGCGCCCTCTGCTTGAGTAGATCTGCAGCTGAAAGGTTCCAGTCTGTGTTTTGGAGAAGACATCCACTATCAGTGGAAATGCTCTAGGATATGTATGCACAACATCCATATGGACTTAGCAAATATGATGCAGGCCATAGGAGAGGACTCAGTCTTTTTGGAGTGACACTGGCAGCAGATGAGGTAGCTAGAACTGTAGTCTGAAGCACAGGCACAGAACTAATGCATTAACACAGCCACAGTTAATTATTATGAATAGGAGCAACCATGGAATGTGAGCCACAATGAGCTTGTACATGGAACAACATAAACTTCTAGGACAAGGAGATGAAACCCAGTTTTTGAGTCCATACTAGAAATGATGCCGAGTTAATTTACAGCAGATTAAACACCTAACTTTAGTTAATATTTTGTTATTAGAAAGATCTGTTCCTGGGATCCTGGGTATCCTTTGATTGCTGCAAAGTATTAATTAGCAATTAGTTCATTAGTCAAGACCAGAATAACACTGACTACAGGGTACAGGAATTTTTAAAAATATTTTTCTTAACTAAGAGGGCAGAGGCAGAGCCTTTGTCTCTATGCCTGTGTCATTGTCCCTTATTTCTTAGACCTGGTTCAACACTTTCAGAATATTAGTTTTGTCTTGCAGCTAAAACCAAATTTTCCTCACCTAAAAATATTTGAAAGAATGCAATTGGATTTTGGTTTAAATTGCAGCAAAACATTTTTATTTAGGAAAATTCAAACATTATAAATGATCCAAAACAGATTTCTGTTTTCACATTAAAAATTAAAATCAAATAAAAGAAAAAACATCTGGCAGATATATAAAAATCTTGAAATAATTTACATTCTTCCTCCAGGTCCTAAGGAAACGAAAACTCCAGCTTTTTCCTGGCTCTCCCTTCACGTTTTCAAGATGTCTGCACTTCCTCTTTCCTTCAGTTGCAATAAAAAACTTCTTGAGCCTTGGAGCAGCAATAAACCCGGGCCAGGGTCCTTAAGGATGCTGCCCTTGCTAGAAATCTCCTTCCTCTGTGCACTGGATAATGTCACAGCACAGAGGAACCGGGGGGAGCACACACTGTAGCTGGCAAAATCCTTCAGTTACAGGTTTGTGCTTCTGTCCCAGGTGATGCCTTTCGGTGCATTGCTCTTACGAGTTCCTGCAGGAGCACCAGATCATTACTTTTTCTTTTAGCTCACCCGCTGCCTTAGAGCCACAATTTACAGCCCATAATGCCCGCACTTTGGTAATGGAATGACCCAGGCATGTTAAATATTATTATTATTACTGTAGAGCATGACCATTCATTCACCTCTTCATTCTACAGTGACAGAGCATGCATTTTGGGTGATTTCTGCATCCCAAAATCATTGTCTATAAAAAAATGGTGAGGGCCACGGTGAACAGTAGCCATACAGTGAGGTATTCATTAAAATGCCTTGCTTCATTACTCCACTACATACCTTCATGTAATTCCACTGGAAAAAACCTCAGACAATCCCCTAAACAAGGGTTGCACCCAAACCAGCAAAGCCTGTTTAAAATCTATGGCTCACAGTACATCCTCAGAGCAATTTCAGGATGGTATTCATGCTTCATTTAGCTCTACATTTTGTTCTCCAAGAGATTCTAATGAACATACTTAGGATTTAACAGTTTCCTTTCCAGAAAAGGGTGATGTCAAGAGAAGAAAATGTTAGTATTCATAAAAGAAACAATGCCCAGGCTAGCCTCTTTAAGCAGCAAGCCTCAGGTTGCTTTCATGACAATAGTGCTGATCTTGATTTAAGGGCTCAATTTAAAATATTTAAACTTTGACTGTGAGTTGGATAAAAATGTCTTTGTTTCCCAAATTTGTTCTAAGATATCAGCACATTATCACAACTGAAAATTGTAATTATGAATTTTTTATTAGGATGCTGGTCTGAAAATGCTGGGGTTTTGCATTGTTCAACATCCCTTTCTTTGCCTGTAGAGATTGTAGTGACCAGTGATTTACTCCATTAAACCCATCTGAGGCATTATTATCTACTCTACATTTTACTCTAGCATGCTGTGCATACACAAAATTTAGAATATTTTCCACTACCTATAATACTGAGTAATGCTCATCAAATGAGCACTGGGTGTTGTCAGTTCTCATTCACTTAGAATGCCCTCACAAACCAAATAAAACCCTGCCTATCTTGAGAGTAAGTTCAAAGAAATTTGTACACATATATGTGAAAAACCAATCCTCTCCTTCTAATACTAGTCTCATAAAGTGTTTAGGTTCATTATCTACAAGAAGAAATACTTCTTCACTGTAACTATCACTGAGGATTTTTCATGGGGAAACCTAATTCAGTGTGCTTTCACGGAAGAATATTTTTATTGTAAAATGACTAAACAGCCCTCCCTCCCTTTTCTTCTTCAAATGTACATCTAGAAATTTCTATGACTAGGTCTTCATATGAATTTTGAGAAAGAACACAGCCAAAATCTCTGATAAAAAATGGAAATAGGTCTCCAGTGCCTTTATTCAGATTAATTTAGTGGAAATCTGGGTTAGGGCATGTCAGACCACTGTAAGGATACATGAGAGTCATGGGGGAAAAAGTCCCAGTAATTAAAAGCCGGATTTAAGGAAAATTCTTAATCTAAATGTCAGTAGTAAGAATTCTGAGCCTAAGGTTACACATATGTTCATGTGCCTGGTTGAATCAGGACTTTGGGTTTATATTTATAGGATTGCATTTCAGTTATTTTTCCCCATCTTTTTGTACAGTAATAAATAGCCACTCAAACTGATATTCTCTGCAGTCTCCTTACAAATGCCAAAATATGTTTCTTGCAGATTACAGCAAACTCATGAACATTAAGTTACCCAACTCCTAAATGATACACAAACCAAATACCAGTGAAACTACCAGTGGTCAGACACCTAATTGATTGTGTTGTTATGGTCCATGCAGTCCGCCTTTGTGGCATATCACATGGATGATTTTGTAAGAAATAACTTCTGTGCATCAAAATGAGATAACCATCTGATATTAACTATTGTTCAGTTTAGCAAAGGTGATCTCACATACTCCGGTTCCACTGCTGTAAGTACAGATGATAAAAAACCCAGTGCAGACAGTGATAGAGAGGCATTTTCAAAATGTTCTCCTTTGGAAAGGCAGAAACATTTTTGTTTTATTTTTAATTCTGTTCACATCTGTCATCTCTGTAGAGATGATGCAGCAAAACAAATATTCCTACTCATTTGATTTCCATGGTCTAATATTTGGCGATGACTCCCTGGCTAAGTCCTACAGCAAGGGATTCCCAGCTGGTGTCTCAGCGAAGCACAACATTTTTTAGTTGTTGTGATGGGATCAGACTGGGTGCATTCAGTCTGACATAACTAAAGGTAAAATAATATGAAGGTGAAGAGAATATTAACAAAGGTTTGGATAACAAAACTCACGTGAACACTTGGACAGTCAAAATTGTCAGGATTCCATGATTCAGCACATTTTAAATCATGCTCAAGCCTTCAGACTACTGATTTACTTTTCACTTTACTTTTCTTGCCAGTGCCTGCAGCATAATCTACTTGATTAAATATGCTCTTGGTTTTCTTAGTGGGTCAATTTTGACTTTTTAGTGTCTGGAAGATTAAACCTGCAGAAAATCACCAACTTCAGCTTGAATTTCCCACCTCTGTTTCTCCAGGGGGATGAAATTTTTAAGAACTGAAATACTGTAGCAGTTTGAAAGATCCTCCTAATTTCCATTTTAGGTGCCCTCCTGGCTAGTGTACACATGCTGTTACCCCGTTGCTTGAGAGGAGAACTTCTAGCAGTACGATAACATAAAACTTAAACATCAGAGGTTTGTTGCCCTGTGTTTGTTGCCAGAAGTTGGGCCCTGTGCTGTTTGCAGAGCTGCAGCTCCTCTGAAGCTATCCTATGACTTGCACCAGCCTCTGTAGTGCCATCCAGTACATAGATCATCACTACCCAGGAAAACCAAAATGGCCTTGTGACCTGATTAAAGTCCAAATTAGTTGTGATCAAGCCTTGTGAAATGGCACGGCTCACTGAGATCTCAGGAAAATATATTCACGTCACAATTATTATTCCAGTAAAAGTGCCCCCCTTTCCTAGCAGACACGCAAATGACTGGATGGACATTTGCTCCAATTACTCCTTGTTGATACTGGATAGCCAATCAATAAGGCCTTCTTTCAATAGAGTACCAGAAGCCAAGAGAGACTAAAATTGTCAGGTCATCCCTGTCTCTTCCTCTGATAAATTACATTCTTGAATAAAGCTGTGTGTTGAAGAAAAGCACCTACTATTTCAAGATGTCACCGAACCACATTAGAGAAATGTTCTTTTGTGCAGAATAGCTTGATCTGATGTCTGACTGCAGGAATCCTTGTCACAATCTCGTCTGGGAGAGCCCTTGCAACCAGGGTCTTACAGCCTCCTGTGGCACCTACAGCCTCCAGCCTCAGGGCACAGCCAGTTTGGTTCACACAGCTCCTCTTCCCAGGCCTTTTCTTCGGTGGCTTCTTTGTCGAGTAGAGACCAGACTGACCACAAAAGTATTAAAATCTGAACATAATTTTAGCTCTACTTATTTGATCTAGCTTCCTGTCCATAATTTGACAAAACAATTTTTTAAAGAACAAGAATCCATCAGCACCCAACTTGTAAGGACAGATATTTGCGTTTAAATTATTTTCTAAAGTGCCAAAATACTCGTGAAGTGCTGGGTATCATTTTATTCTTTAAAAATAGAGAATAAACCATGTAGGCAGTTTAGCAGAACAGGAGCATGATATAAGGGAGAGATTATAGAGAGAAATGTACTGATCATGATGCATCTTTCTTGTTGATAGAAGCTGGCTAGTGATACCAAGTAGACATATGCCTGGATAAATGGTTAGCATCAACGTATTTCACTAGTATTTAATTGACATATCATTATCCAGGTTTCTTTTTATATTCCTTTGCTGTTAGGGATAGATCCTCTTGGCAAGAATTTCTGTTTTTCTTAGTGCTACTTATTACAGCAGGGGAAAGACGAGTCATTTGGCACCTTAACCTTTTCCAAACACATGAACAGCTCAGCCTTCCCATTCAACCAGGGACTTGAGAGCAGGGGCAGGAGAAGGGAAAGTTATGAAGCAGAAAGCGGAAAGTTGGTAAGGGGTGGAAAAAATTACTTAGCCTAACTGATGTGGTAGAAAAGAAAAAGAAAAGAAAAGAGAGAAAACAAAAGGTTTGAAATAATTTAATGTTAAAGCTTTCCTTTGTAATTTCAGTAAGGTATTCAGATGCCATGGTGATGAGTACAGCTGAAATATCTAAGCATTCTGGGATAGAATATATTCAAACAAAAAGGATAATTAAAATAGTGCTTATTTAGATGAGGGATAATGTCTCAGTTCCAATGCAAATGAGCATAGTTAAAGGATCACTTGCCTTTTTATGAAAATGAATATTGAAAGTTTGATGAGAAACTTGGGAGAGAAACATTTTGGAAGTCAAAGCAAATGCAATCTCTATATGCAAATGAAATCAATTAATTTTAGCAGCCATGTATGAGTGTAAATGAGAAAATCAATGATTTTCAAAATCTAGTAATTTGATAGCCATTAGTCTCATTAGACTTCCTTTTTAAAGCTTAATTATTCAAAAATACAACCCGATTGAAGTGTGGTTTAGAAAGGACACATTCTTAAATTAATTACAGTAGTGATTTTCCCTGCAGCATGAGGATACAGTGCCAGTATGCAGCTTTGTAGATAGAAATATGGGATATTTTTGCTGGATTTTGCTGGATTTGGGACTTTATTTTGATGAAGAGTCCACCAAATCTCTGCAGATCACCTAAATACCTGTGAAGAAGCATTGAGTACACCCACTGAAGCTCATGGAAGATGTGTTGTACCTTATGTGGATCAAGGCCCTGATTTTAGGGACATGCATAGACTGAAGAGCCTTGCTGAAGAGCCCAAGCTGAGCAGACAAGTGACCCTGTGCAGCACAGCACTCTGAGGGCTGTGAATGCAAGCACTGGATTGCAGGGGGCTCACCTTCCGTCAGCTGTCTCTGGGGCAGGAATTTCTGCCCATCGTCTTCAAAATAACCTCCTGGCTGCAGCACTTACCCAGAAAATGGTGCTGTGAGATTTGTGCTATTTGTCAATCTGGTGGAGATTTAAGCAGATTATGACTAAATTTGGTGGTTTTGAGAATGGTCTGTGAACTTGATGAGCGATAAAGACATGTTTAGTCCTAAACAACATAGTATATATTTCCCCCTTTTTAAACCATTCAGGATGGGATTTACTGCTGGCACAATTTCATCTATAAAGAGAATGCCTCTTTTCTGAGTGTGAGGTCCTGGTCTGGTTTAGCTGAGTTCATCCCATTGAACCCAGCCACAGGCTAAAACAGGTGCCTGCATCCAGACTGCCAGTCAGCTTTGGGGCCTTGGCCTTTGCTAACTCTAGAATCATGCCGGTGCCTGACTGGGAATTGTTTGGATGAATTCTACCCAGATGAGTATAAAATTGTGTGAAGGCATTTTAAAAATTTGTCAGCATGGACAATGAATTTCATATTCTCAGGACGTACCAGGGTACCCTTTCATTTATTAGTGCTGATGAACTTTACTAAATAAATTATTCCCAAATGTTTAAAATTCATTTCTCATAGGAAGAAGTGCGATTACCCAGATTCCTAGATAGATTTCTTCACCCTGTGGGAGGGTCTGCCCTAAGGCATTTCTGAGGACCATGTTATGATAACTCACTCCACTGCTGCAACACTTGCCTATTGCCCCTCCTCTACCCTCTTCCATTCCTTGCAGGTCTCCCCGACTTCCCTCCTCTGCTCTCACCTCCTACTCAAAATAATCAAGATATAAGGAAGATGTACTTTCAGAGGCCAATTAAACACAGCAGGGCACCAGCTGAGATGAGGAGCTGCAGTGAGTGAATTTAAATCAAGCTGCAGTTTCTGAGAGATGATCTCTGTACCACCACTGGAATATTTGTTGACAGTGGCAAAGGCTTCAGGCAGATCTGCACATCACCAGGGAGGCTAAGCTTTACACAGATCATTGTGTGATCCAGAAGTGTGAGTTAAAAAAAAAAAAAAGGAAAGAAAATAGTTAAGTTATAGCCTGTGAATTACAAACATGTCTGCAAAATTTTGTACAGAGATCTTCCATGTGACAGGCAAATGAGGAGCAAAAGAGAAAGGCACAGTTGGCTAAATCATAATGTTCACACTTATATAACGTGTGATTGTAATGGCTCAGGATTGCAGAGGATTTAAAAAATAATTCTCTTTTATGTAAGGCAGCTGCTTTTCAGTAGTGGCATTACCATCTCATGTCTGTACTCTCTGCTTGGCAGAGAGTTTTCAGACACCACTCCACTGGAGGAGAGACGCTTTAAAAAGGAAGGAATCAACACAACCCAATGGATTTTAGTCTGGTCACAATTTTGAAGATAACCCAAAATTTCAGCCCTTGCTATAGAATAGCTCCCCCCAGCTCCACTTTCTCATTCTTCCACTGCAAAGCCCTTGATCTGCCATGGTGTGAGGCAGATCAGGAGTGCCCGCCTGTGCCACTGCCGCCTGCACTGCCCCTGACCCTGGGCTGATCCCTTGCTGCTGCCTGGCTGCTGGCCAAGGGGCCAGCCCTCATCTGCCCCTGGCCTTTGCGGCCAAGCTGCATCTGTGCACAGCAGAGCTCTAGGGTGGCTTAGGAGAGGAAGGAAATAATTCATCGGCTGTCTCTGCAGTACAGAGCTAGGAAATAAAAGGTCTTCTTTTCCCAAATAGCATCAGGTCAGCTGGCCAGAGGAACACCCTTTAGGGTTGTTCATGATGCCTTATGGCACTGAATACAGTGGGAATTTTGCTTTTGTCTCCTGTGTCACCAAGCTGAGAGACTGAACAGACATGGGATTCTCCAAATTAGTGTCTCAGTTTGCAGGCTGCTTGACTCTGTCTGATGGCAGAGGATGTTTCATACATTACGTGTCCTGGACTGCCCATATAGAGACAGATTTACCACAGGCTGCAGATGAGACAGTGGCTTTCTCAGACAAACTAGAGAAAATGAACTTGCAGTGGTATCTCTTTTCCTGTCTCCTGTGACGTTTGCGGGGGGGGTCATTGCAATGGAATGTATTTCCAGAGCATGGACTGTCCCAGAGCTCCGTGTGCAGGTACCACCGGGAGGCTCTGCCAGTGCAGGAGAGGAGTCACAGCAGGACTTTAATCAGCCACAGCAGAGCAACAGAGCACTTTGCAAAAGGTCCTAAAGACTGAGCATGTGTCCCTGTTAGTGCCCTACCTAGCAGTAATAGCAGCAGAAGGATTTCAAGGTTCTGCCTCTTTCCACAACACTGCCCTTAATAAATGATTAAACTCTGCACTTAATAGTAAGTGCTGCTGGAATTTAAAAGGCTTGCAGTGCCCAAGCTTGGCTTCTCCTTTTTGGAATCAGGGCTTAAGACAAGCTTATAAAACCTGAAGAAATGCAGCTGTGACTAATTCTTGGCTGCAGCTGGAAGGAAGAGAGAGGGGAGGCATAAAGGGCAAAAAGGATTTTCTTGAGCACTCATGCTGGCCTGGCCTCTGTCTGCTTATCCTGTTGAAACTAGACAAAGTGACTGTATGGCCCATTCCAACAAGGTCTACAGAGAACCTCAGGTACATGGCTTGAGAGTTATATGAACTAATAATATAAATCATAAAATTAAATAGTATGATTTCATTCTGTAAATGATTTGGAGACAGAGTTTACAGGAAAGACAGAACACAAAGAAAAATTGTATTGCATGGAATAATTCTTTATGAGCTTTTTGTACTTTAATATGATATAAAATGCATATTAATAGGTGCTATTTTTATGAAGAAATTTATAGCCAAAATATGGCAACTTCTTCTCTATAGAAAGTTAAATTTGATGATTTCACCTTTTTTTTTATTTTTTATTTGGACGGATATTTTGGTGTGAAGCTGTGAATTATTTAAACTTGAAACCTTTTATAGTATATGCTCTTTTATTAGCCACTTTGTTCATGATCAGTTTTCTGTGGCATCAGTAAAAAAATGTGGTATCTGTCCATGGGCCAAAATGACATCTGTACTTTTTCATTTGCATCAGCTGCAGAATGTGTAGCCTAGAGACACAATTAATGCTAGGCTGGCCTCTTCCCCAGGTTAGTGGTCTCCTATGCATAGCTTTATATACCAAATGTGAAGGGCCAAATTAGTCCCACTTGGGTCACATTTTTCTTGATCACTTCAAGAACTAACTCTACAACAGTGGGTGTTTGTAGAGATGTAATTTTTCATGACTGAACTGGTATTTACCTATAGAGGGATTTTTCCATTAAATATTCTGTGTGAGATGTTGGGACATAAAACACACCAAGATATATTTATTAGTAAAAATCTATCAAGATTTAATACCCCTTCTGAGACAAAAAATCTAGGTGTAAAGGCTGCTGCTATTTTCCCTCTTTAGCTGGGGCTTTTTTTGTAAAAATGTACCCTAAACTGTATTTGCATACAGATACGGGAAGTCACCAGCTTTCTTCATTGTGGCTTCAGCAAGATCCTCAAGGACAATACAGGTTTGCTACCTGGCATAAAAGGACAGTGCCAGGACTTAATAACTAAATGCAGTTAGGTATACAGAGATTGCTGGGGATGTGGAAAATCCTGATATCTTCCTGTGTAAGGGATTTATCCCACCCTGACAACTCTGCTATGGGACTGAGAATTAGAAGCTAGGGGAATATACTAGGCCATTAGATAAGTCTACAAGTACATGGGAATGTTATGATATATCAGCAAAACAGAAAAAAGAGCATAATATAATTATTTAGGCTGAGAAAAGGTCCCTCAGTTCAAATCCAACAGTCATCCTAACACTGCCAAGGCCACCACTAAACCATGTCCCCAAGTGCCACATCTACATGTCTTCAGGGATGGTGATTGCACCGCTTCCCTGGGCAGCCTGTTCCAATGGTTGAAAACCCTTTTGATGAAGAAATCTTTGCTAATATCTAAAATAAACCTCTCCCAGTGCAATTTGAGATAATTTCCTCTTGTCCTATCTCTCACTACTTGGGAGAAAGACCTGACCTCCACCTGGCTACAGTCTCCTTTCGGGGAGTTGTAGAGAGTGATAAGGTCTCCCCCCAAACCTTGGTTTTCCCAGGCTAAACACCCCCATCGCCCTCAGATGCTCCTCATTAGACTTGTTCTCCAGACCTTTCCCCAGCTCCATTGCCCTTCTCTGGACTCGTTCCAGCACTTCAATGTCCTTTTTAAAGTGAGGGGCCCAGAACTGGACACAGCACTTGAGGTGCAGCCTCACCAGTGCTGAGTACAGGGGAACAATCACTGCCCTGGTCCTGCTGGCCACACTGCTCCTGATACAAGCTGGGGTACCATGGGCCTTCTTGGCCACCTGGGCACAGACTACCTCAAGTTTAGTAAGGATGATAGGATGGGTATAAAAGAAGACAGGATTTGGGAGTTTCCTAAATTGTGCATTAGAACTTAATTTGTGCTTTCCTTCTCCTCCACTTGTGCAGTCTTAAGGTAGATTTTTGGCTTGATAATATGTGTATATGATTATATATAAATTTATAACTCTTCTGGTTTTCATTAAAAATTATGATAAAGGCACAGTTATTTGAAGACCACTGTCCTGTATCAAAACATCATAATTTTCTCGAGCACTAAAGAGCAGTGCACACCAGTGGAGCACGGTACTAGGTCTGGGATGCTAACTGATATCCTCATAAGAGGCAACAAGAAATCTCTTTTGAGGTAGCACCATGAGGATGGTAGAAAGAGAGAAACAGTAAGAGGAAAACCATGGAAAAGGTTATTTCTTTTAGGTCCATCATTTAGAACAGGTTAATGTTCGAGAGAAAACAACATAAACCTTCCCTCCAAAATTCAAAGGAAAACATGAACATTTTTGTTATTTTGTACCACCCATGTCCTTAATGATTTATATTAAATAGCTTTTTCTCTAGAGGGGGAATGATAGCTACATGACCAAATCACTGCCTTATGCTCTTGGTTTTTTCTATGTTTGGTTCAATCGTGTATTTATTCACCAAAGCCATTAGAACTGCAATGGTAATCAGAAAGAGGAAATGGTCTCCATCTATCATCCTATTTCTAACAAGAAGAGGTAACAGACCATTTTAGTTACAGTGCATTAATGCTCATTACTGCTCTAATGAAGATTTGTGTTGCTTTTCCAAGAACCTTGAAGCTAATCTTCAATTTCCTTCTAGCTTTCAAAGAAACACCAGTTTTCACATGACTTCAGCCTATTGGAGCAAACAAAGAAATATTACTCTGACCATTATAAACCATAGTTTCATCAGGGAAATTAATATGAAAAACACAAGGTAAAATCTAGTTATTACTGTGGCTAAATCCTGTGAGCTTGGCAAATACTGACTGACCCAATCCCTTTGATTGTGCCCAGACCTTTCTCCTAGCAGCTGTATCTATAGAGCTAACACATGGCTAGTATTAAACCATTGCCTATGAAACTATTATCACATATTCAAGTCTATGTTACTGTGATATATTATAGTAGCCATATGGCCATTGCACATCTTGCCTAAGCTAGATTTCTACATAACTGGGCTCAGTATTATTTCAAGGCCCTTCATTCTTACAGTGAAACACTCAGGCTGCAGTGGGAAATCCCAGATGATCTTGGTTGATGACTTTTTGTGATGTGTCACGTGCCATTGCAACTCATACAACTCACAGTGAATACTGCTTGGGAACTGGCTCTCTTTTGTGCAGTGTTTGCTGTGTTTGTCCTGTCCTGGTGAGATTAAGGCCCAAAGGAGCTGGGTGCAGGGCTGATTTCGTGTCCCACAAAGGAAGGCATGCCACAAAACCTGCTTTTCTGGTGTTCCATGTCACTGCTGTCTTGGGGCTGGACATAGTTAACATGCAGACAAGGGACTGAACTTTTGCTTACTAATGAGGGCGTTAGCTCACGTGTCCTCTCTAAATAGTGGGTTCAGGTTTTCACTAGTTTTGCATCTAACAGAACTGGGTGTTTGTTCAAACTGAACACCTGTTCAAATATCTTGCTCTATCAGACAGCCTCAGATGTCTGAGGTTCCCAATGCAGGAGGAGTTACTTTCCTGAGTTTTGTTTAAGCCTCTGTTGGATCACGTTCATCCTTGGTAATTACTTGACATTTGGACACAAAGAATTCTAAAGAAAGGAAGTACCTTAGTAGACTTAGGAATGTTTAAATGCATCCTAAGGAAAGACCAACTTGAGTGTTATTTGAAGAGCTTTAATTTTGTTGGCAAGGCTACTGGGAACTAAGAAAGCCCTTTACACTTGGAAACAAGCTTGCCAAACCATTTCCTTTGCGTATCTTGTTCTGCAGAAGTAACAGAATATTCCATTTCTGCATATTTTAATAATGCCAAGGGAAAAGGTGTATGTAGAGTTAAGGAAAGCAGTTTTCTGACCAGCCTGTTCCTTCCTGTTCCCTTGGTTTATGTGTAACAGTGGTGACACACAATTCCTCCTTCCCGGGGAAAGGATATCTGTCACAAAGAGAAGTTCTGCTGCTCTGTGAAAGATTGACCTCTTTTACGGGTAGCAGCTTGGCAGGTGTTTGTTTTAATTTTTAGATATGTGACTTGCAAAAATTAAAATGGGCTGTAGGGATTTCACCATGATTCTATTTTACATCTGCTTTCATCAGCATAGCTCCATGGCCTTGATTCATGTTGGTGTGAATGAGAAGAGAATTAGGCTATGAGTTTCCATTTTTTTACTATGCAGGAAAACTAACATTTTTATAAAGAGAAGCAGTTTAAGAATACTGTGGAGTATATCTATATGGAGATATAGATCAGTGACTTGGATTAACATATGGCAGTCAATTCGGTGCTCAGTAGTAGGTATTTGAAGAATAAAGAACTTAATTGTGAGCAGCTGTTTCCACACACTTAATAAAGTCTGCACGGCCAGTTCAAGCTCTATAAAGTGTAAAACATAGTTTTATAAAACACATACTGGGGCCATGCACATTTTTCAGAGAGTGCATCAACCATTCTGACTGTTAAGTCCTGTCTATCTTTTGATTTAAGAGGCAAATCTCCATAAATATTTTTCTTGGGTTTTTTTTTTTTTGTTTGTTTGTTTTTTTTTGGTTTTTTTATAGTGTAACAGGCTTGGATGACCCCCTAATATTTGTAATAAGCATGGCTATTCTTATACAGAAGGAGCACTAAATTATTATTACTATAGGTGTCTTTCCACCTCAGCTAATCTGCTTTTCAATGTTAAAAGGAGGAAAGGCTAGTGGCTTTAGGAATGGTTTTATTTCAGTTTGGATTATGGCTTCAGAACTGTGAAGAATGTCAGTGTCTCAGGGGAGCTGGGAGGGATCAGAAATTAATAGTATCTAGTTAATCTGCAACATATCAGCAGGAACTGAGAGTCCTGGGCGCTAGAAATGACCCACAGCTGTTATGCATTCAACTGTCAGTCCCATGCTTTGCTTTGTGCTAATGATGATTAACAAACACTGAAGTGTGTGGCCAGCCAGGGAGGTTTGAAAGATCTTTGGGGTGTGAGCAGCTAATGCCTTTTCATTCTTGTTTTGAGTGCAGGAGTCAAACTAAGGGCCATTTCTACCTCTTCCTCTGCTCTAGATTTGTGCCTCTCCCTCCAGTGTGTATCAGCTCTGGTCCTACAGAGTGGCCACATACACTTCTTGGCTTTCAGATGAATCCCTCTGATGTAGCAGGTCAAAACTGCAAGCTGATACGCATTTTTGAATCACTTCTTGGCTCCAAAGAGCAGAAATTATTCTACCACTTCCTTCAGAGGCCAAGGACTTTCAGGTCTGAATTTAAGCTGGTTTAGGGCAAAAGTGGAGAAACTCTGCAGTAGGTTAAGCAATCAGAGTAAGACTGCTGGGTGAGAGGAGGCAGCTTTATGGAACAGGTTGGGCTACAAGTTTTTAAAGGCATTTTGAGAATTGCTGTGATTTAGCAGAGGTTTGACTAAATTGGACTAAAACCAAACCTCAGCGATAGGTTTATTGGTAGGAATTTCCAGCCATTGAAATAAATCCCATGTAGAGAGGACCTTCCTTAAAGTTTCCACATCACTTCCTGAAATGCATAAACATTAGTTTACATGAATGCACAGTATTCTGTCGGTCAGCACCAAGTTCATACAAGTAAAACTAAATAATAAAAAATAAATCAATACAGCATGGAGAAATGAAGATCAAAAGGGTTTTAAACAGTTTGTAAATCTCTTCCATTCACTGCCCAATATCCATGCTTCTATTTCTTCATTTGGCCTTTAAACCCAGAAGAATAAACTTGCACATCTAACATAAATAAATGAATATACAAAGTGGGAAAGTTTTCTTCTTGTTATTTGAGTCCAACTCTTATATACACCTTGTTCAATGTCTAAGCAAGTAATACTAAATGAATATTAATATTAGCAAGTACAAAGTCAAGGAAGGTCAGCAACACTGAAGGACAATTACTTATTGACATTTCTTAGTTAAGTGGTCACGTGCATGGCTCTTTGGGCTCAACTATCTTTTACTCTGGACTTTTCGATGCAATTAATTTTGTTTATTTTTAATAACATAGGAGAAAAGGTCTTGCAGTTTCCTGCTCTTGATCTCTTTATGCAGGTTTTTCAAGAAGCTTGAGCTCTTCAGACCTGCTTTCTAGTGTGGCCACAGGGCTCCCAGCTGCTTCGCATCTCCAAAGGCGGCCTGGCACTAGAGGGCGATGGAGACATACACTTCTGTCAGCGTGTCTCCATTTGTTAGAAAGCAAAAAACAGGAATAAGAGATTAATTAGCAAGTTCTTAAAAGAAGGCCATGCTACTGCTCTACCATCCCCATTACCTTCTGTTCTCATACCTTCTGTTTGGATTCTGCTTATTAAACTGTTGTACTGTAAACCCTATGGTAATTCTCCACATTCCTCCCTTCCTGGGATTATCACTTTTTGACCTTCAGCCTTCATGTGATCTGAAATCTGTTTCCAGCTCCTGGTCAACAGTATTCTCCTATGGAGTCTTCCTTCTCTTTTCCAGTCCTTTCTTTTTGCTTTGGCCTTTCCCTGATTTTATTCATTCTTCATCCATCTTTCTGTCTGTCCATCCTGTCCTTTCCTCGAGGAATCTCTCCCATTGAAAATCCTGGCCTCAGCCTGCCCTAAAAAATCAAAAGCCTTGAGGATGTGTACATCATCGTCTGTGCTAGTGATTGAGAAAGTGGAAAGAAGAGGCTGGATTCTGGTCTTTGTGCCTAAAGTGTCTGTTCATGGAGCAGTACACAAATAATTCAGGAGCAGGTACCACAGCTAGGCTTTCCTCTAACCTGGTTAAGTGTTGCAATCACTAAACTCCTGTGTCACGTAGCAAAGCTCCTTCAGGAGGAGTGGAGTGGAATCTTAACTGGTTCAGTGATGATCTGAGGAGCAGGTAAACACAGCTTGACCTCTGGTTGAGGGAGACTGAAGCCTGGACTGTTCACTGCCTAGCTGCTAAGGCTGCTGTATGAAATTGGAGGGGTCATAGGAGACCATGGATAAGCCTGTCAGCTCCTGAACTGGCAGCGAACTGAGGACCCTGAACTCCAGAGAAGGTATCAGGATACCCTGCATGGACTTTCCCCATCTATCAGCCTGAAGCTGCTCCGTGTTCACACAGATATCAGTGTTCACTGTCTTGTGTCAAAGGCAGATGGAGGAAACTCTTCTCTGCTGTGTGCAGGTAGCTGCCAGAGGTGCACGGTGGTTAGGAGGCAGGAGTGGTTTGTGCTTGTGACTGGCAATGGGAAGCTGTGCCCCTGGCTCTGCACAGCATGCTTTAGGTGCTAGCAGCAACCTCCTCTTGAGGTTGCCAGCTTTCCTTGTTTTGTAAGCACCACATCCCATGAGAAATGTTGTAAACTGTGCTAGTGGCCTGATTAGGCTGTGTGGGATTAGTTGTGGGTTAGGCTGCTCTCAAGGAAAATTTCTTGTGATGCATATAAGCAGAAAGAGAGCTGTCACTCAGTCATCTGCTTCAGTCCATGCAGTTTTTATTATTCTCCCATGGCTTCTGAAGCCTAGAACTTCAACAGCTTGGAAAAACATCCTGGATTTTTTATTTGAGAACCCTTTTTCTTTACAGAAGATTCAGGATTATTCCAGGGAAAAGGCAGTCTGTCTGTAGATCTGTCATCCCACCTGCAATATTCTTTCTCTAGTAACAAATATGCCATACGGCCCCCACAGGTGACTCCAGGCTAGACATTGTCTCTATCCTCGTAACTTTGTAAAGCTACTTGAAAGAATGTGTGAGGGAAAAAATAGAATAATGAGAGGGGTGGGGAAAGGGACCCCTCTAAACCACCCTAATTTTTTATGATCATGCTGAAAATTGCATCAGTGAACACCATGGTCCTGTAAATGGATGATTCACCTTGCATTTGCTTTTCATAGCTGCATACCATCCAGTGTCTCTTGCTCACATTGTGTTGCCGTTTTGGAGCCTTATGGGCATATTCTCTGTTGCCATGAAGACAAAAGCCAGGCAAAGGACACAGTGCTCCCAAACTCAACAAGACTGTCATGTGGACAGTTCTCAAAAGCATCAATTTTTAGGTTATTAAGGTAACAAATATTTCTTCCTCCTCCAGAAAAAACAATCTCTCACCTCATCACAGCGGGATGTGATTCCAACTGTGTTTCCCTAGAAATGACACGATGACAGGAGGTTATGCGATGGAGAATGAGCAGGTATTATACAGACTCACATTCAAATTCATTATCAGACAGTGAGACTGATGACTCAGAGTTAGAGAAAATGAAACAACCAAAGATCATGTCTCAGTCAGTGCTCATAAACTTGAATTCCCATTTGCACAGCTCATATACATGGGAATTACATCACATGCTTAGAATCAATTTGCATATGCTGTTTCTACTCAGTCACACAACAAATAATGCATTAGGAGCGCATTTTAATGCACTATATTATCATACAGCTTGAAATGCTGTCTTCTGTTAATGTGCCTTTGGAAGGCTGTGTGCATGCACGTGTGTATGTTCTACTTGCTCATTCCCTCACTGTTCTTGTTAGCATAAGGAGGCCTTCTACCTGAGGGACCAGATTAAAAAAGAGGTGAATTTGGGAATCAAGGACTTTAGTAGAAGTAAGAGACGGATATGCGTATTTCAAACTGAAGGTTTCAATTCCTTCCTTGGCAGAAGAGAATTATCTAATATGCAAGCAGGTTTCAGGATCTGGGCCAGAGGCCCTGCCAAGGCAGGATCACATGGTCTTCATTTGGCCTTATCCTCCAAAGAGATCAGGTCCTTCAATAACTGCAGAACTGTGATCTCAGAGCTGACCAGCCCAACCAGACCTGCTTTGACAATGTAGGGCTTTTGCTGTGATGATTCACTAGTTCTGCATTTGCTAAATACCAAAGAACTCCAGAATGTGTTGCATCATTAGCTGATTTTTTTGATCACTGATAGTAAAAACAAAACATGACAAACATATCTGCACTGTGTTTTCAGTGATTGGAAAAGTAAAAACTAACCACCTCCCCAATCCAAAAACTATGTGTCAATTCATCAGATTGAGCCAAAGCTATGTTTTGAAGTTCAGCCTTTCTCTTGCCATATTATCTGGTGGAAAACCTAGGTGTCGTGGAGGGGTTACCTTAGTTTCTATTCAGCAATTTTCAATAGCCGTTCTTCCTTTCCTTCCCACAAAGTGTTTGGAGCAAATATTGCCTGATGTGCCTGAAGAGAGGTTGTGAGAGCCACACAGGCCCTTTGAGCTGTAAGAAGCTGAATAAAGGATGGAGGTCAGTCTCTTGTCATTCTGTGCTCCTTACACTGTCCCTTCAGTGATACTCCCCTCCAGGACTGTGCTGCTACCTTATTCCTTTTCTTTCCTCTCCTTCCTAGGAATGATGGATGAATTTACACAGACACTCACACATCATGTCTTGCACTGTATTCTCTTCTTAGCACTGTGTATCAGACTTTCCAAGTGGCTCAGAGGTAAACTAAAGAGCATTTCAGAGATGTAAAATAAATTATGCCAGGACCTGTTTACTACCTGGAAAGCCAATAGGTTTGTCTTGTGAATTTGACCAGTTTAGAGTCTGAATATATGTTCATCATCTCTGGCTGTTAAATAGCTTGGCTGTTAAATTGGACTTGGTAAGGATTTTATTACTCCATCATCCATGAGTTATTAATGATCAAAAGTGATGTGCTAAAAGAAGTGGTGGTTTCCATAAAGATTGTGTTATGCTAGTGTTTACAAGACACAAGCTTGAGAGAGTTGTTTCTCTTTTTGGCTTTGTTTGAATGTTTTTGATGACTTGAACCGAGTTTAGATATTTGACGAATGCTAAGAAAAAAACAAAGAGGACCACATGAAAGGAGAAGTGAGAAACTTGATTTTTCCAAAGACTATGACAGACACTGGTATCTTTGAGCAGCTAGCAGGCACCTTAAAAAAGCACCTAACTGGAGTAATTTTAATAATAATATTCTATTGTAGCTTCTAAAAATCTGTAAATCAAGAATGGTCTTGCAAAACAAACATGACATGGCTCTACTGAGAACACTGATGTCATTGGTAAATCTTCAAATATTATTTTGCATATTATTTTAATAATTTATATTAGCCTGAGTCCTCCAAAAACATACAGGAAATGCTAGTTATTCTAGACACATTGGAATGACAACTTTATTGTAAAATCTCTCTGCATTCAAGGTCTCACCCTGGAATAAAACTGGATTTCTGCAATTCCTAAACTGTTATTTAAACAGATCCTTAAAAAGGTAATTCATCATGAAGTGACCCAAGCAGAGCACAGTCAGCATATTGTGTATGTCAACCAGTTTACAAATATAGTGTTATCTCATTATTTATATTCTTTCCACAAGAAGGGTGCTAGGCTATGTCTGTATTACGTAGTGCTTGATTCTGGAATAATAAAGAATTAGCTTTAAACTGTATCCAGAGGTAAAGAACTGCAGAATTAACTTATATAATCTACTACTTGATTGCACTAAATACCACAATACACAATATCCTTCAGAAGGAGGGCATGCATAAATAGCGCTTTAAAACAGCAGCTGACATATGCTGACTGTAGACACCATGTTCTCTTCATTTCTTCTTGTGTTGTTATTTATGTGGATATCATGTCATGGTGGGACATACTTCCCCTGACTTTTAGGGAATAAATAAATAAATAAATTTCAAACGTGAGTGCAGAATTTACTTGAATAAGTCAAGAATGGTGAATATTGAATCTTACTGGGAAATCCATTTTAATGCATTGAAGAAAAACTTGCATGAAAGATAGCCTGTTGACTGTATATAATATTTTCTTTCCCACAGGCTGAAACATATGGGGTTTAACTGCTACACTAGGAACAACACATCCATACTGCACATATGGCACAATGATGTGAGCAACACTGAGCTAGGACACCATCAAGGAAGATGAAGAGTGGTTTCATTTAAACATGAACACACAGAGATGTGAACAGCAGGGCTAAAATATCAGATGTTTGGATAGAAACTGCTTTGGGAAGGCAATGTCTTTGCTGGCCCTCACTGCATTAAATACAAGATGAAGGGCAAGAGCTGTGATGTGCCTTGTGTTGGTGCTGAGCAGGGCAGATCTCATTCCTGAGTGACTGGAGTAAAAAACATAAGGGAGGATACAAAGCAAGACCCACTCTAGAAATTGCTGCAATTACTGCTTTAACAAGTTGCTGAATTCAGGTCTGTAATTCTGGCTAAGATGTTGTGGGCAATTTGTTCCCCTGCAGTAACATCTTCAAGAAAGAGGGTTTGATGGCCGTTAATTGATGGGAGACCATCTTTCAGTGAATGAAAGTTTCTGCATGGGGAACAGGAAAGAAAATTCCTCTAGCTTTGAAAAAAATGAGTCAGAAAAAGGTAAGATAGACTTTTCTGCAGAAACTGAAAAGTGTTTTGCAGAAAGAGAGTGCCTATTCTCCAGACCTGCAGCTAATCTATTGAACAAGCTTAGGGAAATTGTGTAGGGTGGAATTTCATCTACCTCTTCTCTCTTGTTTGTGAAAGAACAGGGCCATCAAACAAAGCCACACAACCAAAGGTTCAGAAGGAGCAAAAAGAGGTGGTTCATCAAGATTTCTGAATATTTAAAATATGCATAGTTATAAGGGAGGTCTGAGCAAATTAAGAGAAGAGAAATTGCTTCAAAATACTTATAAATCCTCATCATGAAAATGTTTATTGAAAGCTGAAAATGCAACTGGTTTTACACTTGCATGAACAACAGAAAGATGTTGTCAGGGGTGTCTGATGAGGGAGAGAGGGGACGAAATGGGCAAAAGAGGACTCTGTCCCTGGGAGGGCCTGGGAATCCAAAGACCTCTGTTCAGGTGAACACTTCCACTGTTCGTGGAAATGGTTGGTTGCAAAGTGGTCTCAGGAGTTGGCCAGCGCATGCAATCATCCTCCACATCTCCCACATACTTCTCCTTGAATATGTATGGTTTTGACTAACACATCTTTGGGAATTCTGCTAAATTTACCAGTGGGTCATATAAAGTAGAATTAGATCACCCACGTGCTGTAGAATTTATATAATGGGTAAGTCTTATGATGCCTGATTTAGAATAGGACTCTGATTGTCCCTCCCTTTCTTAGGCTATAATTCTATAAACTTAATTACACATCCACTATCTTTAAGAAGTGAATGCACTAAGAGAGCTGAACACTGTTTTTGATCTGATAGATTTGATTACAAGAAGAAACATTTAGGAACAAGTGATTGATTTTTCAAAGATGCAGGTTCATCTGAGCTGAAACTATTAATGAATTTTAACTGAGAAAAAGCTGTTACATCTCACTGGTTAGTGGATTTTTTTTGTTTTTGTTTTTGTTTTTTTTTCTTTTTTCTTTTTTTCTTTTTTGAATACACACAAAATAGAGAAATACTACAAATACCCAGCTTTTTATTTTAACAGGAAAAAATCTCCCCCCAAAAAAACCCCAACTCTACCAAACCCCTTATGTCCCTTCCTTTAAAAAATGAAATAAAGTGCCACATCTTTTTCTCTAAAAACTCATTCTGCCAATATCTCCTTTGCACCCACACAGCTGATGGAATGTAATGTACTGAACATCCTTAAATAGTGTTAACTTAAATATCTAGAGTGACATGAAAGGCACCTGCAACTTTAATATTTTTCCTTGACACTTACATATGCAAAGGAAAAAAAGGTGATTTATTTAACCTGGAACAGGACATTTCTTGAAAGACTGATAATTTTTAACAGAAAGCTCAAGATCTCTCAGATTTCACCTCACATAACTGTGGATTTTTAGTATAAAGGTAGTTAAGGTCAGTGCTTAATGATCATGCTGATTCGTCATCAAATATTTGTTGACTGTTTTTAGAAGAAGATTATGTCTGTTGTTTTTGGCAAGTCATGCCACTTTAATACACATTTTCCTTTCCTCCCAGAAAATTACCCCACCCACTAATGAGCTATTAATCAGAAATCAGCAGACTAGTATAAGTCTGTGGGAGATGAGATGAAGATCTCTGGAGACACCTTTCATCCCATTTTACTGCTTTTATGGGGCCTCAGCTTCTTTTATAACAGCTCACTATTTAATAGCCACTGTCACTTTAGCCTGGAAGTTCAAAAGACCTATAAATTGCTTGACACAGCTTATCTGTCACAGAACAGGAAGGCTACAATAAAATATGATAATAAATTAACAATCAATAATGGCAGACAAGGTTTCTTCTTGCTCTCCCCTGTGATACAGCCTGTGCAATTGGACTGTTGGAGGGTTTGTATCTCACAGCAGAGGACTGCAAGGCAGAGCTGGAGTTTGGGGGTTTTCTCCTAAAATGTCCTGTAAAGACATTTTGCATAGCTTGGACTGTTATTTCATAGTTTTCTGTAGTTAGATTCAAAGGAGAAGACCTAAAAAGGTGAGAACTTCTCTCTTTTTTTTTACAACAGCCTGTTAACTTTGGAACCTGGTTACAACTGCTTGAACATCAAAGGTATTATTACTGTAATTGACATGACTTTTAGCCAATCTGCAGACAATGAATAGCTTTTAGCATGTGAAGAGGTATTTTTCCTAAGGAGGAAATGAAAAGACATCTTAGAACATTCTCTTTTAATCTCACCCAAATGTGAAATAGGTTAGAGATTTCTGGTTACTGCCCTGCCTTACAACTACCATTTTCTGTCTGAATACAGGAAGTGTCCATCCTGACTGTGGTCTCAGGATCTAATGATCATACAGAAGTGAATCAAGGGCCTTTTCTGTGGGCTTAAGAAAGAGCAGCTTGAATGACTTTGTGCCTACCCCTTGCTATCCCAAAGCACCCTCAAGGTCAGCTTGGGAGTCTGGGCAAGCTTCAGTATTCCCCAAACAGCATGGATGCACAACACTTCTTTTGAATATGTGAGTTAAAATCAATTTCTCTTTATCACTGAAGCATCTAGTACTGTATTAAGTAGTGTGACAAATATCTGTCGCATAGACTTCATTTCCTCTCTCTTTGATTTGTTTTGCACTCATCAGTGCCTAAACTGTATTAACTACACAGCCTCAGAAGATTTCCTGTTCTACTTTCTTTTCTCAGAGAGCTGTAGGCATGCTGGATACGGCATACCTACCTGCCACTGCTGCCACTCTCATATCTTGGAATGATAAACACTGCTGTTTTCCAGCAGGTGTAGGTCAGAAGTTAAGGAGTGGGACAATGACTTCTGAAGCATCAAGTAGCTAACAGAGATCTTCAACACTGTCTTTGCTTCTTTCAAGCTCCCATGGCTGCTTTATACCAAAGAAGTGGCATAAGACCTTTCCTCAGCTTTAGTGTTGTGTTCCACAAGGTGTGAGTAATTCCCATGCATGAATTTAAGCATATCACAGGAAGAACTGGAATACAGAATGGCTCTGTGGCAATGTGCAATATTCTCCTGTAAGATTTGAAATATCTTATTTACTGCCTTACCAATAAGGATCAACACCATTCCTCAGATTCCAGTAAAATCATTGAAAGCCTCCTGTGTAGGTGGGTGCTATATGGTTGCCACATGGGGAGGAACACTTCACCATCTATTGGTTTGCCCAAGAGGACTGCTGTTGCTACGAAAGGTGTCTAAGCCACATGGTTTCAGTTGCTGCTGCTAATAAGTGGGGGCTGCAAACCCATCAAAAGTCATGGTCATGGCTACAAGTGGGATTAAAGCTGAGCAAGCTCAGAGGTGTGTTTGGTGCCAAGACAAGTTTAAAGTGGGTGGTGGAACACAGAGATTATTTTTTTAAAAAAGGATTGATGTCTGCATTTGTGCCTCCTATTTTAAAACCAGAAATTCTTCAATTTTATGATAATTTTTTTGAAAAGTCAAAAGCAGAGTATATAACATATTAGAAATGAGTTTGAAGGTTTCAGAAACGGCACACGGCTCCCTAAATGTAAGCAATGCTGTTTTTCTCTGCCTTGAATTACTTAATTAATTAAAATGTTAGTCTGCATGATACAGTTTGTTCAAGTAATTTGTTCTGAGTTAAGAAAATCTTGAGCTTTATTGTAATAATTAATTCAAAGAAGAGACATTATTTTGTTGAACATGTTCCTCTATGCTGGGAATACTTAATAAGTCATTAAATAATACCAGTGCTATTAAGAGCGCATTGATGTTATCAGATCACCATGCATAGGTTTCTGCTGGAAACACTGCATGCTTTTAGAGAGGTGGAAGGAATTGCAGGCACCCTGTGGTGCTCCTCAGCTCAAGCAAATCAAGGTGTGGACTTATCCAAATGGGTGCTCAATAAAATTCTGAATTCTACGAACAATACTGCAAATTCCCCACATCTACAGATGTGGATACTTTGACTGCTTCTAGAGAGAGCTAGAACCTCTGTGCTTCTCTAAGCAGCTAAGACAAGACCCAAGATAATAAACTGAGCTGAGCAAGACCCTGTTCTTGAGCTCCAAGGCCACACAGCACAAGGTAGCCGTGCCCATGCTATTAAAGTCTCTCATTCCTTTTCCTCTCCCCACTGAAATAACAATTCACCTACTGGAAGGGCTTCTGGTGCATGCCAGTGCCTTAAACAAGGGTGAAAGAATGCTAATTGTCTGAAAATGTGCCAGAGTTATGCCAACAAAGAAGGATGGATTTCTGGATTCCCTCATTCATGCCCATGCCCTAGCACTGTTTCCTTTACAACCATAACTTGAATTAGGAGGACTCTATCCCATCTGATTAATACAATGTATCTCACCTCTCCAAAGTCACAGTACAATTATGAGTCACAGTGTGCTACGTGTGCTTTTAACTTCAGAAAGTTAGAGCTTCAGAAAGTTGTAGATACTGCAGCTGCACTGGTAGCTGAGCACAACAATGTGAAGGAAGTGACAGCTTTAGGATGCTGATGCTCCTACAGGGCTGGAAGAGCACACTTTGATGCATTCTTTGGCTCTTGATTGCTCCTGCAAGTGACTCTGAGACTTAACATGTTGCTTCTCTGCTTGGTTTAAACTTTACTATGACTTATGAGGCATTATGAAGCCTCATTCTGCTCTTTTTAATTTCACCTGATGCATTTCTTCTTCCAGCTGCCTTTCTAATAAAATTCCCCAATAACCCTCCTGACATTTATAAAAAAGAAACAAATGAAATGTTCTGGCTTATTTATGATCATTCACTCTCTGCTGGTCCATTGCCATTCCTTGCAGGCTTGTGTGTAAATTAAACTGTATACTACTCAAGACCAGTGTATTTAGACAGCTACTCACTCTGTGCTGAACTTAAAACTGCAATGTTAGAGTCTGGGTTGAAGCCACACAGAGAATTTGGCCCTTAACACTGTTTTAGAGTGAAAGATGGTGTTTAGAGAGCAATGCCGAGACATTGGACTGCCTTCTCTATATCCAAAACCCAGTTTTACAAACTACAGAAACTTTTATTATTTGAAATTACTCCAGCCAAGAGTTACATTATTGATGACATAACTCCAACACAGACAGTGGCTTGAACATTCCCAGCTGGAATTCCTCCTCCCAGCAGTCAGACATGAGGCTTATGTAAAGATGATAATCACCTCCTGACTGCTGGCTTTTCCTGTCCACTTAGTAAAGCATGTTTCTGCAGGGCCTGAGCTAAAACCCATGTGAAGTTTGTGGGACACTTTGTACTGGTGCTTTTGAATGTTGCATCACTTTCTTTTTTTTTAAATTCCAGGCCATCTTAAGGTGTATTTTTAAACTAATCACCAAGAGCTTTTACCTACAGCTGGAGTGACAGAAGAAGCCAAATAACCACAATGACATATTTTGTACCACTGACTACAAGTACTACTTTGGCCATAGGTCATGACTCATTGGAGTCATGTGAAACCTGCCACAGTGTGTAAAGTTTACCACAAGTAAGAGGACTTCAGGTTTAAATTTTTTTGGCTAGCAGGCTGCAGCTGCTCCCACAGTGAGTTCTACGGCATCCAGTGGAACCTTGGAAATCTCAGCCTCCAAGTCAGCTCTTCCAGGAATCAAACAAATTGTTCCAGGGAGTCTAAGCATTTGACCATGAAACAAGTCCCACTCTCCACTTAACTGAGGCTAGACGCTCAGAATGTTTGTACCTTTTGACTATGTTCCACATAATAGGCCATATTAAGCAGCCAGCTTACTGCTTTGAAAAAATTTCCTTCTGAAGTCTGCTTGTGTTTTGGGATGCTCTTTATGCAGTCCCTTTATGGCAAAGCAGTAACAGGGGGGAATACGAACCTGCAAAATACAAGTCAGATGAATTACATCCAGATTGCCTAATGCCTTTGAGAAGTCACTATGGAGGAAATCATATATTTAAGGCTAGTGTGAGAGACTGTAAAGGAAAACACATTGTTCACATTGCTTTTATATGCTCTCTGTCATATTGCATGACAATCTTTAATGTCAGAATGAATATGAAAATTTTCCTTTAGTCACAGCAGGCTTCATTCTTCCTGCCTAAATTCCAGTGACTGTCTGAAGTCCTCGAGAAAATGTCTTAATCACAGCATGCTTGTTTATGAATCATGGTATTATGTCTGGTATGTATCATGGCATATCTGTTTTAGGGTGAAATTGCATATCAGTACTGGACATCATGAAAGAGTGAATAGACAAAGATTTCAAAATGTGATCCCCAGTACAGAAAGACATGAACCTCTTAAGAGTGGGTGCAGAGGAGGGACATGAAAATGGTCAGAGAGCTGGAGGACTTCTCCGATAAGGAAAGGCTGAGAGAGCTGGGATTGTTCAGTCTGGAGAAGAAAAGGTTCTGTGGAGATATTATTGGGACCTTTTAATATTAAAGAGATCTTAAAAGAAAGATGGAGACCAACTTTATATTGAGGCCAGGACAAAAGGGAATGGTTTTAAATTGAAAGAGAGAAAATTTAGATTGGAGATAAAGAAGATATTTTTCACTGTGAGGGTGGTGAGACACTGGAACATGTTGCCCTGAGAAACTGTGGATGCCCCATCTCTGGAAGTGTTTGATATCAAGTTGGGTGGGGGTTTGAGCAACTTGGTCTAGTGGAAGATTAGTCCCTGCCCACTGCTAGACCGGGTGATGGACTAGATGATCCTAAAGGTCCCTTCAAATACACACCAGTCTATAAAATGTACACTGCTTGACTGAAATGACCATACTGCTGCTGATCAGTTTACATCCCATTCTTCCTCTTACCTTTTCATGTTCTTTGTTTCATTCAGAATATTTGAGATGCTTTCTATTAGGTCTTGTTTGTATAGCAGTTGGTGCAATGGTGCCAATTCTAAGTAAGACTGAAAAAAGTTATTAAGTAGTTACCCTTGACTCTATCTGGAAATGCAGGAGCAAAATTCTTGTCCTTAATAGAATGTCTGCAGTCACTGGCCAGCTATGAACATTTCAGTCATACTGGATGGGATTCATCTCACCTAGTCTAGAGCCATGCTGCAATTATAAGTACATCACCTAAGCTGGTTATGTAAGCTACAGCTATTCCAGTACATAAATTGAGACAGGCGCTTTTTTTTTTGTCAGTATTGGGAAGCATCCCTGACCAGCTCCTGAAATACACCCAGACTTTGTTTTGGAGAGTGCTGGCTGACCCGGGTCAACACTACACCAGGGACCATGCTAAAATTTAGTATGGACAACTGCATGCCAGAGGATGAACACATACACTGGCTTTAATTACTTTATTAATTTAAGTTCAACTGGAGGCATTGGGATGAGATGGGCACTTCCAGAAGTTAATTCATTGCATCTGTAGATATCTGTCTACAGCAGATGGAATTAAGCTGTCATTGGAGGTACCCGTGCTGACTGGAGTGACACCCTATGGAGGAGCTTAAACATCCAGTTTAGCATAGAAACACAAATTTCTGCCCATTGTTTCCCATACATAGATGGATTATTTAGTGCTGTCTGCTGAACTTTGACAAATATAGCACATAGCACTGCACACCCTTCTGCAGCAGCACCTGCCAGACAAGCAACTGATCTCCAATGGTTCCAAAAGCATATTTTGGGAAAGGGAAAGGGACTAGTGCTCCTCATGAAAACTGCATCTCTCTGGCATGAGATGAGGTCTGCGCTTGGCAGCAGTTGTATGGTAAAGATAGGCACAACACCCAAAGAGACAGAGAGCTGTGCAAAGGGAGTAATATCAACAGGAGACATAAATTAGATTTAGACTTCAAATGTGCTATTATATATATGTAACATGCTAACTGAAAAACTGCAGAATTGGTGTGAAGTGATCAACTGCACGACTGCATAGAAGTGGGTGCGCATGCAAAGGTTTACTTTTTTAATGTAAATGTGCTTTATTTCACTCTTGGTGAGTTGCATGTGGATATCTGCACTGTATAATTTACTCATGTGTTTTGCATTCCTCAGTGATATCAAGTAAATTCTTTGGTCAGCTCCTATAAACAGTGTTTAAATCATAAATGAATCAGACATCTCAGATGGCCATTAAGCTTGTGCCTGTGGAAATACGAACATTTTATATTTGCTGGCATGTGGAAAAGGTCATTATTTATTCTTCCTAGCCAGATAGATGTATGAAATTTTACTTGCTGGAATGATTCCTTGGCATTTCCTAATATCATGGAACATGCTAAGTATTTCTTTTTTTAACATAAGACAAAAAGTGAATATGACTGTGTTGCAAATGTTAGTTGGAAACAATTTGAAAGAGAGAACTAAATGTCCATGTTTATCCAGGAAAGGTAGATGGAAACTTGGAACCACAAAGGTATTTTCAACTGAGGAGGTCTGCACGATCCATTAAGCACTACTGCATCATTTTCTCAAAAGATCGGGGCCTCATCCTCTTCCTCTGGAAATTAATGGCAAATCTCCTATTAACTTCAATGGGAATAGAGTTAAGTCGTAAGTCCAAAACTCTTCTCCTCCCCAGGTATCTAAAAAGAGCTAAATGATTTAAGAACTGCTTCTAATCCCCCTGGAACTGATTTAAATGTAAGTAGGAGGTGGAGATCTGTTTTCCATGAGACTGACTTCAGTGGGAAGATCTATTGATAAACCTTTAAAAACTAAGATGCATTTTGTCTGTGGCTATCCAGGAAATAAAGGATTCTGTGAGAACCATATATTAAATGAAACCTTTTTGAATTCTGTGCTTTTTGCTTGTGAATAGGTGAACATAATGACAAGCAGCCAGAAAAATTCTGGAAGTCTTGATAGCCATAACATCCGCTACTAAATCATTCACTGATTATTATTGGGAGTGGTCTCACTGAAGCAGAAAACTTCTTATTCCAGAAGAAGGGACTCTGTGGTAATAGATCTTAATATAGTGGCAGAATCTTGGGAACAGATTCAGATTTTAGCTGCATTGAATTGCTCTCTGTAGAAGCCTTTTATTTTCCTATTTTCCATTGAGGAAGTAGGGATCCTGGAGGGTTGATAGTCTTAATTTAGCCCTTGTTAAGAACTCAGAGCTCAGTGGAATGACTGTATTAATATAATCTGAAAAATGAAAAACAAAAAAAAGTGAGGAACTATATTTACTTGAGTAAATATAAAATGATTCCTTCATCTACTTCATCCACCTCATACTCTGTTTCCCAGTCTCCCGCTGCTTTTCCCTCTGTGCTTGAGACTGAGGTGGCATGAAGCAGCCCAGGTAGAGTGCGATAGCCTGTTTGCTGGGATATGAGCTATCCCAGGCCAAGTGCATGTCTAGCACAGGTGAGACAACAGTGCTGTGCTGCATCTGAGGTGTGTGCCAGCTCTTGTGGCTCTTTTGAAAGCAATGCCTTGTATAATCCACCAACTGGCAGCATCTGGTGCATCAGGTAGACTGTTTGGTGGAAAAAGGCCACAGTGTCACATCACAGCCTTACAGGAGATGATTTATAAAATGTCACAGCTAAAGAGGAAGACAAAGAAGAAAAAGAAGGTGTTTTTTGAAGTTCCATAATTTTTTTAAGGATTGAGATTGTGAGACTGGGACGTGTAGATTTTAAGGTCTGAAAGAATGCCTAGGAACCTCTCACTTGTCTCCATAATAATAGCCTTGAGGACCACACAGGCATGTTTTTAATCCATCTTGTATCTTAAAGAAGAGATATCTATTCTTAATAGAATACTGAATGTCTGGGTTATTTTGATAGAACAATTCTATTCACTGAGTGCATACCTTACAAGGGATCCTAAGAGGTAAAAACAAAGGTATGGGAATGTAATTATTGCTCTTGTTTTTGAATTGGCATATTTTTTCCCTTTCTACTTACAAATCTGACTGTGTACTTCCTTAGATATTTCTATGATAAAATCTTGGTATGAATTGTAATACTCTTCTAGAGACAAGCTATTAACAGCTCAGGTAAATAGGAACTTTGATGTTTCCATAATGAGGACAGTAAAATTAATTAGCCTGTTCATAAACTCAATTTAAACTTGCAAAGATTTAAGAGTATTATCAAAGTACTCATGAGAATGCTATTATAAAAGTTAAA
Organism: Dasyornis broadbenti; assembly: GCA_013397935.1. Lineage (NCBI taxonomy): Eukaryota > Metazoa > Chordata > Aves > Passeriformes > Dasyornithidae > Dasyornis > Dasyornis broadbenti. The sequence continues at coordinate 709,449 of VZRN01005166.1, read as the reverse complement.
TAGTGGAAAAATATGCATTTCATTTTAAAATGGTGAGAGAATTAATTATATGTGAAAATACATTGCTCTTTGTATGTGTTTAGTCAAAGGATAACCTTAAGTACTCCTCTGAGATATTTTTGCTATGTTCCTGTGTCTGATATACCTATTATTTTTCAACATATGATATGAACATTAAGTTATATAACTTTTACATGCTTTTACTGTATATAACCCAAGTTACATAAATTCCAGGCCTTCTGACTGTTTGCAATCTTTAAAATGTAATGAGCTGAAAGATTAGCTTTGAGCCCTGGGGCCGCATTGATGTTTTGCTTAACCATTCAGCTGAGAACAGCTTTTAGAGGGATAACTCATGCTGCATCACATCAATAATAAAACTAAAGACCTAGATCCAAGCAGATATGAATGGGAATTAAGTCTCTCAGAATGTTATAAACTTAAATGAAACAAGTCTTAAACAGAAGGCAGCTGCAGGCACTGGATCTAAACTGCATTAAGATGACATAATATTCTTTTGGAAACAATAAGGCTTCCATTGACGTGTTCTATAAGACAATCCCTCAATGGAAACAAGTAACTAAATTAACATACTGTGATGAAATATGACTCATACTGAAATACAAGTCTCTGTGGGGTTTCCACATCTGAGAAACATATTCATAAGTAAGACTGTCAAACTGAATGCTCAGTTTCAGGGATATTCTCTGATTAGCTACCATTCAGAGAAATACAGAGGAAAGAGTAAGATTTTCCACTGATGGCAGTGGAAGTAGGACAGGGAGAACAGGAGAAAGCTTTTATTAAACGTGTGTTTTTGTTGAAGATTCTGCTTTTATTGATACTGTTTGTGCTGTATTTGTCCAAAACTAATGACATGGGTTCTATGTTCTTACCAATACAGACTATTAAGTCTCTTTTAAACTTTTTGTTGTGATAATATGGCTGCAGGAGATGTCACTAATAGGTGTTAACTGTCATTGTTTATAATTCTGTTTTGCCTTTATCAAGCACTGCTTTGTACCAGTGTAGTGATATTGCTGCATAGGAATGAGGATCTGTCTTGAGCAAGCACAACTTTGAAGACAGAGATCTGTTTTGTGCAACTCTAGCTGGTTGCATTCAACCAATCAAGGTCAGGTTGGGTGAGGTCCTAGGCAGCTTGATCTAGTGGGTGGTATCCCTACCCATGGCAGGGGGCCTGGAGCCAGATGACATTTAAAGTCCCCTTCAACCCAAACCATTCTGTGATTCTGTCACTCAGAGCACGCCTGTGAAACACAAAGATCAGAGGGAAGATGTCTCATTTCTAGAACTCATTTGGGTGTGAGAGCACATGACAATAGAGGGATGGTGATGCAGCGGTCGGCCAAGATAAAGGCACTTCCAGGCCTGTACTGAAGAGGAATGTAAGGTGCCTGGGAAGCTTCAGTGTTAAACCTGGGGTAGTAGGATTCAAACCTTCATAGTTAGGCAACAGAAAAGAAAGTGAGGGGTTTTATGCATTTTACCTTTTTTTTTAAGGAAATCTGAGAGAAGAGAGCTCATGTTGTATCATGCCCAACATCAGTGTTTACAACTATTGCATTTAGAAAGGATATAAATTACTGATCTTTCAGGCATTTGGGGATCACAGGGGACATTGTACGGACAAAATTATAAGATTCAGAAGCTAAGTATACTAAACTTAGACCAAGTGCACCATCACATCTTACAGTCAGGTTAATACACTTGCTCCTCAGAGGACAAAGTTGTTGTTGTTAGGGTGCCTCTCTGCACTTTGAGTTCCTGTCTTCTGCCCTTTGCTCCTGGATTCACCCAGTTTAGCTAGCCAGTGATCTGCCTATGGCAACTTTGGTTAGGTTTGTAATGGGTTGACCTTGGCTGGATACAAGGCACCCATAAAAGCTACTCTCCACAAGTGGACAGGGGAGAGTAAATAAAACAAAAAGTTCCCGTGCTGAGCTAAGGAACAGGAGAGAACACTCACCAAATATTATCATGGACAAAATACTCAGTGTGTGGATATTAATTGCATTTACTACCAATAAAATCAGAGCAGGATAATGAGAAGTAAAATAAATCTTAAAACCACCTTCCCCCTACTCCTCCCTCCTTCCCAGCTCTACCTCCTCCTTGACAGCAGTGCAGGAAGATGGGAATGGGGGCCAGGGTCAGTTCATGAAATGCTGTTCCTGCTGCTGATCAGGAAGAAGAGTCCTTCCTCTGCTCCTCCTTCTCCTTTCTTGCTCTCATGGGAGAGAGCCTCCTGTGAACTTCTCCAATATGACTCCATCCTGCAGCGACAGTTCTTCGTGAACTGCTGCATTTTGAGCCACTCTTTCTTGAGGTGCAGTCCTTCAGGCACAGTCTGCTCCAGCGTGGGTAAGGAGTCACAACTCCTACAAGGAAACCTGCTCCAGTGTGGGCTCCTCCCTCCATGGGTCTGCAGGTCTCTGCCAGGAGCTTGCTGTAGTGTGGGTTTCCCACGGATTCATAGCATCCACCTGCTCCAGCCTGGGTCTCCTCCATGGGTTGTAGGTGGATCTCTGCATCCCTGTGGTGCTCCATGGGCTGCAGGGGTGCAGCTGTTTCACCATGGTGTCACCACAGGCTGCAGGGGAATCCCAACTGTGGCACCTGGAGCACTTCCTGCCCCTCTCTCTCCACTCACCTTGGTGTCTGCAGAATTGTTCCTCTCACATACTGTCACCCTGCTCTTCTCTGGCTACAATTAAATCTGCACAATAACTATTTGTCTTCGTAAATATGTTATCACAGAGGTGTTACTATCATTCCTGAGTGGCTTGGCCCTGGCCAGCAGTAGACCCATCCTGGAGCTGCCTGGCATTGGCTCTGCCAGACATGGGGGAAGCTTCTGGCAGCTTCTCACAGGAAGCTTCTACAGGCCACCCCTGTAGCCCCCCTGCTACCAAAACCTGGCCATGCAAACTCAATATAAAGTGTTTAATTTTTGCATGCAGAGCTCAAATGTGTCTGTGGTCAATTATGATGCAGCATGGACTCATGAGCAGGGTTACAGGAAGGGGCACATCTTTGCAGACTGTTGAACCTACTACAGCTTGTGCAAGGACTTGGCAGACCCTGTCTGCTGCTGAATGAGCAGGATGACTATGTATTACCAGGGCATCTTGGTGCAGCCAGCTCTGCTGTACTCTGGTGGCCTCATTCCCAGGATCAACAACTAATACAGGGAGAGGTCATGACTTACAGGGGGCTGAGGGCTGCTGTGAATACGCCAGCAAAAGGAAGCCTAAGAAAATATGGTCACACTGCTTGGTGGGATGAAGGGCATGAACAGACCATTGCACTCAATGCTTATTGCTTTATGCCCTCATTTCTTCCGTGTTGCTGGGCTCAGCAGTGCAGTGTGGGCTTGTGAGCACAGTAGAGGAGGATTGAATAGGGAGCATGCAAACAATTTGGAAATACATCTGTCCATGCATCAAGAAGAAATATATCCAAAGGAAAGCTGGCTTGATGTCATTGCAAGGTTGCTTTCTGTCATCATGGGAAGACTGATGATTAGAGGAGTCTACTCTTGACTGTCACACCTAAATAAGGATAATCTTGGGAAATTTAGGCTAGTCAGTCTAACGTGTCAGTGACTTCACTGGTTATACCCAACAGAAGAGAGCAGTCAATACGCCCTAGAGTGGAGCAACTTTTCAGGGTGACCTTGATAGGCTATGAACCAAAATGTGTGCTATTTTAACGGGGAAAACAAGAACAGCAACCCAAATAACACAATGCTACAGAATCTTTCAATTATTTCTTCTGTCTGTAGGTGGATGCTGTTCATAATGTCTACAAGAGCTTACAAATTTGGAGTCTGTCTAGTCTTCACTGTGGGACTCTTTAGGCAGGAGTACTGTTTGTGGTCTGGTTTGTTAGAGCAAGTGGAGTTACCAATGCTAAAATGTGAAAAGACAAAAGACACAGCAGCAAGGTTTTCATTTTGTATTCACAGAAGACAGTGCTGCAGAGCTAAAACTTGGTTTCTACTGTTCTGTGTGGGGGTTTTTTTTTTTTTTTTTTTTTTTTTTTTTTTTTTTTTTTTGTTTGTGTAAATTCTTATTAGAAGTGATGTGAAAACTGCAGCTGGCATAAAAAATCCCTTGAACAAACACAGTAAGAATATTTTAAGTAGGAGAACAATGAGGTGTCAAGCACAGCTGTACTTTATATTCAGGTCTGAATAAAACTGAACCAAATTTACTTTCCCTCAATCCACTTGGAAGTAAATATATGGGAATATTCATATGCTATCTTGAATGCAAATCAGATGTGAATCCATGCTATAAATGAAGGGCAGAAAACTAGTTCTTTCTTTGCAGATCTATTGCCTTTTTATCTAGAGAATATCATACATGAGGCCCAGGAATTCTCATTCTGGACTATGGAAAGTGCTATAATGTTTTCCTAGGGTTTATTAAGGCAATCACATCACCTTCTACTTTAATTTACACTGGATACTATCTAGAAAAAACCACTGTTACCAAGAATTATGATCATTTAGTTAATAATATTTGTTGCTACTCATCAAATATTTGAGTATGTGAAAGAATCAACCAAACAAAACCAAAATCCATAAAATCCTGATTTGAGAACACTTCAAAACACACAAAGCATACTTGATTATACTAAAGAGCACTGCAACTGCAACAACATTTCTTGTAATTCTTTCACGGATTTTTCTGTCTCTGGATCTTAACATCAACAAACTTAGTGAAGATGAAATGAATCATTTGGTATGCAGACAAAACTCTGCAGCTGTTGAAATACCCCACAAAATCACTGTTGATCTTTGCATGTAAATGCCTGCATTCCCAGTTCCCCATAACTATGCTTGGTTGGTTAGTGAACTGTCAAAGATTTTATGCTGACTGGAATTAAAGCTGCAACAGATAACTCTTTGTTATAAAACTGAAGTATGCTAAATTGCATCTTTCAACTGTATTTCAGCATATGGCTGTTTGCAGTAGGGTAGAAAGCAATTTAAGCTGTCATTACTTTTCAGCTCTAGGTCACTGGCTCAAATATGACCTAATCAGTAAAGACTGTGAATCATTTCCATCTGATGGATGTTTAGTAGCTTGTGTAAAATGCACTGGTAGACACAGTGAAGTTTATTGGGAAAAGGTGCCCACATCAAAAAATCCAATAGTACAAGTCAGCAGATCGGCTTCTACTTTTAGAAGGAAGAAAGAACTGAACAGGGCTGGAGGCAATTGAGTGTTTCTCAGATAAAAACTCATCAGATTAACACTATGTAACATGGAAGCACAACTTCTTGAGACTGGGTGACACGGACTTATGAGATCTAATTTTTAACACTGTTTCTATTACTGATTTACTGTATGATGATGAAGAAGTAATTTAAATGCTGTTTTTAATCTGAACTTTAATATTTGACTGATTTAGGGAACAAATTTTTCAAGACAGACAGTTTGATATCTAAATGTTCTTGGACTCAGATACTGTGCAATATTTAAATGTAAAACATCTATATAGCACTAATGATGGGAGATAATCTAATATTAGTATTTTACTGGGCAAAGAAAATAACTATGTACTTCAGCTTCTTGCTCACAGTCTTGCAATTTTCACATCTTCCTAACTGATAAACTTTAATTACAAATAAGCCAATATTAGATTTTCACTGGCATACACCATTAAAATCTTGCCATTTATCATACACTGCAGTTGAATTTGAAATGGCACTTTCATGAGTCTGAATATATCTCAGTACTCTGGAGGTATGCTGAACACTGTTTTAGATTTCGTAGGGAGATATTCACTCTTTAGGTATGTTTTCTTTAACTTTCTTGAGGGAGAATATGGCTTTCTCCTGTGTTATATGTGAAAGTACTATTTTTTGTGATGTGCCTTTGTTAGCACAGAGTAGATTGTCTCATATTCCAAACCAAGTAATAATGTGGTCAATTCTAGAATAATCCCATCGCTCCCAGAGTAATCATCACACTGAAGTATGATCTCCATCTCTTCCTCACCACAAAAACATCGAAATAAGAAGAGTTTTCAATGTCTTCTTCCAAAATATATTAATTTAAAAGCATTTCCTCTCTAAGAAAGACTTGAATCACCAAATGCCTTGGTACCACATGGGAGATACAGTAATTGAACATTATATTGAACCAATCTTAGGTTTCTACAGAACACAGGCAAAATTGAATTTTGTCATCTTGATGGATAATGCATTGCCTTGGCTCACAGTCAAATATCCACACAGCCACTTGCTCACTCCCCCACCCAGTGATAAGGGGGGAAGATGAGAGAGCAAGAGTCACTTACTAAATGAAGTCACTTACCAGTTATTAATACAGGTAAAATGGATTCAACTTTGTGAAATTTAACTTGATTAATTGCTAATTAATGTAAATATTTGAGTACTGATTAAGGGATTGGGAAAAACAACTACAAGGAGAAACAAATGTTTACACACTTAAGGAAACATTCTTCCTTCACTGTTCCCAGGACCATCTTCACTCCTTCATTCCTGACTCCTCTCCTCCTTGCCTGTTATCGCCACAGTTAACACTTAGTTCTTTAATTCTAACAGCGAGTGTCATGGAGGGGTTATGATCACAATACAGCACTTTCTCCAAACTGCTCCTTCTTTCTTACTCTTTCCCTCTGCTCTGGCACAGGTCCTCCATGAGCTACAGTCCTTTTGGGATTATGTGCTCTGCTGTGGAGTGTCTCATCCTCCTCTGGCCTTGGTGTTTCCTATGCTGTTTCTTGCTCTTTTATGTTTGTTTGTTTTGTTCCCTCTCTCTCCAACCCACCCCCCCTCCCAGTCTTTTCTGACCCTTCATATACACGTTTTCACAGAGGCACCACAAACATTCCTGGTGGTCTTAGTTTTGGGCAGCCCCAGCCTCTTCCCAGACACCATCTGTGCTGCAAGGGTCACATTCCATCCTGCTGTCCTCTCTCCAAGTCTTGCCATATATGTATAATCGAGCATCTTCTTTTAGAGTTGTTAGTGGCAAAATTTTTTATATATTTTTTAGTTTTATAGCAATCTAAAAGCGGTGTGTGAAGGAAAAGATGAAGAAAGTTTTGGGAAGGTTAGTGGGATTTGAAGAAATATGTAAGACATCTGTGATTTGGAGTACCTCTTCTTCAGAGGCTTTACTACACCACTGTAAACCAGCCTGCAGAGACCCAAAATCTGGAAAGGACCAGTAAACTGAGATTAAAAACCACATACCTTATCAGGTGAGACAGGAGTGTAGGACATCTGCTGTTATGACAACTGACTGTGGTCATATTCCTGACCCCTTCACGACTCTTGCTGAGGCTGTGGTCCCCTCCCTGCCCCTGGGACAACATGTACTCACTCACCTCTCATGACAGCCTCTTCTGTCTCCATCCCACCTGCAGTATGGGACTGGAGTTCCTCTGCTCCTCTTCCCAAACTAGCAGGTTGGTTTCTTTAGAGGCTGGCAGAGTGGAGCCAGACAAAGGTGCTCTGGCTATTTCTAACTGTTGGCTTTCAAAGGAAGCAGCTAAATTGTCAAAACATAGACCCACTTCACTATTATATCTTTTATTCCAAGCAATTTCAGAATTCAGCTAATGAAAGTTGAATTGCTTTTTGATATTAAGTTAAACAGAAACTTATCTGTTTTGTAGCTTATCGGTTTCCTCTCCAAATATATTTTAGGAAGTATTTGGTATAAGGCAAGCACTAATCATCATTGCTCTGGGCAAAATATAAAGACTTCAGAAATAAATTGATATTTATCTTTCAATATTGTTTGCTATGGTCTTGCTAAAGACCATATGAACGTAAACAACCTTATGGACTACCAGACTCCATGTTGACTTAACTATATTCCATCAAACATCTCTCCTTTTATGAAGACTGTCTAAACTGTTGCCAGATTAGATTCATTCTTTAATCCTGATGGGATTTTCTCTTTATCTCTTTTTAACTCTTTTATTTTTATTTAATTCTTGGCAATTTACCATTCATGACAATTCAGCTTTCAGTTTTCTGCTTAATTTTCTGGGACTTTTGGTCTAGACTCATTGAAATCAGGACTAATGTTCTTTCTGACCTCAGTGGGGCAGAGGGCATACTTATTTTTTCTGTTTCTTCTTAGTCTCTATTTGGTTCAAGAAAAGAGAGGTATTTCTCATGTTCATAGCTCCACTGATTCATTGTATGTTGAATAGGTCATTTTTCTGGGAACAGGAACAGCTGAACAGTACCCTAGAGCCTTCCTTAACCAAAACAATGGAGCACATGCTGAAGTCAGATTGTTCTATTACCTTTTCTAAAATAACTTAATTAAAAAGAGATTCCACTTGTGACTCACTAGGCACAGTCCTTTTGGTGTCACTGAAGCTTATCTCTATTCAGCAAAACTGGGCCTGGCTCCATTCTAGACAAGTGCTTAAGGCTGGCTGGAGACTTGGGTCTAACTGCTTTAGTGAAAGAGCAATGCAAAGCTGGTGTGTATATTGTGAGGGAGGAATATTTTGAGAGGTATGTCATTTGAAACTAGCCCAATCCCTGTCCTGTGTAATCAGTCTTCCTTCTACAAGGCAAACTAGGAAAATCTTGTATAGTGGCAGATAAGGATTAAAATATAATCAGTTTGAACCTTCAGGAAAATAAAGCTTTGAAGGATATGTGGCAGAAAATGTGAGAGAATGAAAAGCAAATTTAATCTGCCTTGCATGCAGAATGGATGCCACAGGGAGAAAGGCTTTAGGCAATGTTATTCTGCCCTGTGGCAGTCAGTTACTATGACACATTGAAACAAACAGGAAATCTTCTGTCAAAATATTTTTAATGGCAAATTACATTTTTTTCAGACTGAATATCTCTATAGAATAGCATTGGGTTTACTGGTTAAAGTAATGCACAGTGGTAATTAATGAGCTTCCTTTTAGCCATGTGGTGTATTTTGGGTGCCTCATGGATCTGTGTGTGTCAAGGCTTTGTGCTTGCCATGCTGGATGAATGTTCCCATGGGTCACCATGGCCTCTCCTCTCAGTCCTTTACTACAGTACAGTGTGGGAGATGAAGTCCAGCTGGGAAGCCTGATTTAGAGACAATAATGATGCAGTGTGGCATTTGTGCTCAGGCTGACTGCAATTTCTATCCCAGATGAATTTTGAATTATCGCTATAATGTCACTCAGATTACAGCTATTTTAATATACCCAAATCTGTCAGGCTACAAGCACATGTACTGAAATTTAACAATCAATTTATTAGCAGGATACTTAGTATATCTTCATCAGTAGACAACTAATAGTCTCCCAAACAATTCCTGGTCATAGACTGGGAAGTAGCTTAGCCAAACCAATTCCCAACAGGCAGTTTGGATATTACACCTTGTTTTGAATTTTGAGGATACAGGCATGGCCAGACTGTGCTGGTTATTGTCTGGGTCAGATAATTCACTCTAATACAATTTAATTTTTTTTGGTATAGATGTAACCTTAGTCTTCTATGCCTTAGCCTTGACAAGACTACAGTATATTTTTGAAATAATCTGTCTTGACTTCACATCCTTATGTAAAGGAGAGAAGAAGGAATGGCTGAGGAAGATTGAGGGGGATTTACTTCTTTTAATAACAGCTCTGGGCCCTTGCATGTCAGCAGCATGTGCTTTTTTTCTTGCTATCTGCTTCATACCAGGATGCCTTTCAGGGATGGTACAGAAGCTCAGACAGGCTAAAAATACAGACCTGAAGGGTTTCTGGGACATAAAAATGATGAGGTCTGTACTCTGAGGGCCAGCTAAAATTCTTCTCTTACTACAATGTGGTTCATAACTAAATGCTGAATAAAAGTGCCCTTGAATTATGTGAGATCTTTTGAAATGGCTGCATATCAAATCTCTCTGAGTATGAGGCTGAAGGGACAAAGCTTCAAGCTAAACTATCTCCTGAAGAACATCAAAGTTGATGTGCTATCCCAGTCTGAGAAGCTTTCCCCCTGACCTCATTTAGATTCCCAACAGGTCTTGTCCAACCTCACAGCATTGTAACAGGAAAATAACAGCAGTAGAGAGAATGCCAGGAAAGGAAGCCATTTCTTAACTGGCTTTACACGAAACAGCAGTCTCTCTGTTCCCTTTCCTTTATCCCAACAGTCTCCTTCATAGCAGATGGGAGCAGACTATCTTGCTCTCAAGGTCACTTCACTTGCTTTCTGTACCATTCTTCTCCCTACTCAGTTATTTCATCCTACGGTAGGATCAATCCTGCTCCAGCCAGGCTTTTTCCTTCTTCTTTACGCTGACATAACTGATTTCTTTTTACAATGCTGAGAATCCTTAATATGGGTCTTCTGAAACAGTCCTCTCCTCAAAGCCTTAGCAACACTTCCCTGAGCCTGGGAAGAGCAGGTATTTTTTCTTTCTATATGCTAGCATTTTTTTCCATCCTTAACTCATATCATTTGTGATCCTAAAAGAGTCAACAACTGCTAGTTTAATACAGATGTGCTCTAATCTGTTCATCTATTCGAAGTCCTAGTCTAAAGGTGGAAAAATAATTTCAAAGGTGCAATGATCCCTTTCCCTAAACAGTAATAACAGTAGCACAGCTGGCATGAAGGTCAGGGAAATCCACACATTTGTGGATGAAGGAGCTGAGCTACTTTACCTACAACATTATCATTAAAAGTCTATGCCTTCTCTGGGTAGACAAACCCTTAGATTAGACTGTGTTGTGTTTAATCTCTAATATTCATTCTGATTTTCTCTTCTGAGGCTTTTAAATTTTTATCTGCTTACTTTTCCCAGGATTATGGACATAAAAATAGTTTACAAGTTCCATGTGAAAAAACCAGACCTCTTGATTGCTTTCTGCTTTATAGAGCGGCAGGCTAAGAAATTAAAAGGATCCTGGCTGAGTCCCTTAAGAAGAAAGAATGATATAAGAAAGGCAGTATTTTTTGTGAAAAGCAAGAAGACAAAGCTATTGATCCTTATATGACTAAAACCAGACTTCAAAATCTTTGAATTTGGGGAGCCATTAGTTGGTAAAACAACCAGACGAGCACCTGGAATTTTATCAAAGCCATTTGTGCCAAGGATTTAGAGCAGGATTGTGCAATAGGTGATTGCCAAATAAATGGTTAGGAATGAAGAATTGAGGAAATGGAGAAAAATATCTGTTTATAGTCAGTAAACCGAAAGCCTTCCAAACATTGCAGGGATTTTCATCTACTCCTATTCAGTGAAATCTACCAGCACAAGCATGGCTTTAAAAAGACTGTGTGGGATATAAAAATTGCCTATCAGGATTATTTCTGAGACAATTCCTCTCTGTTTGCTCCTATTTCCCTGAATATCAACTGCATGCTTTAGGAAGACAAAGTCTGAAGAATGTGTTTTAAACTGCAGATAAACGTCATGTCCCAGATCCTTTGGGTCCTTGGTCTTCACTTTCTTTGAAGGCTACTGCTTTAGCATGCCTGCAGAGACACCTGCCCAGTGCAAGCTCCTTAATCTGTCTCAGTCAAAATGAGGTTACCCTGACTAGGAATTTGATAATTTGTCTTATCGTGACTGCAGCAGGTACAGTAGTTTCCCCTTCAGCAGCTCTGCTGCGAGATTGGATAACCTTTGAGATGAGGGCATGATAAGCAGCTGGTGACAGGCTGAGAATGGTAACTTATTCCACCGTCACAGGGCTGCTTCTGCATAATCCCCATCTGTTTATATCTCTATTTGTTTCCTACAGTTACCATTTACAGCCAGCACTTATGGTATGAGTTCTGTTCCATATTCTGGGGAAAAATATGCAAGTACATGGCAAATACAATCCATGACAATGAATGCTGGCATGAAACAGGCTGGAATTCATAAAAATAATCTTTTTAGTACCCTTTCTTTTTTTTTTTTCCTTAACAAAGAGAAGTTTTATTTTCCAATTACTACCTAAATTGCATCTTTAATCATTTAAGGATACACTTGCTTCACCATTGATATAATTCCAGGGGATATATTGCTGTACACATAAAGAGATGTTCAAAGCGCTTTTAAGAAGCTTAGTTAATGTCTTTTTAGTGCACTATTCTGTTTTTCTTTGTGGCAAGGGAGACGATATATCTAAAATCCTTGGGTGCCTTTGAAAATCTTGTTGTCTGAAATAGTCTAAATTTTGTTCATTTTTCTAGGCAGACCTAGTAAACAAGGTAGTTTGGAAAGTATTTCCGTGGAACTTGCATTCTTCTGTTCAAACGCTCAAAAGAAAACATTTCTCTTGCATTCAGAATTCAAGTTCTCAGAAAACTTCCTAAAAATAACAAGTAAAATTGGAAATCTGAAATGTTAGAAAATATAGTTTTGTTGAACTTCAGGAAACAACTCAAAGCATTTTCCTATAATTTCAATATCCATTGCCTTTTTCTTTCTGTGTTTTAATGGCACCAGCAAATTTTCAGTGACATATGACAACATTATGAGTTTGCTTTGTTTCCCTAGTTTTCATCTGCCTTTTGAATATCTGTGTTCACAGTCTGTTTATTTGTGGAAACACAGGGTTGGATGAACCACACAAGATTTAGATTTGGATCTGAATTTAGGAATGGTCCCATATGTATTTATATCCAAAAGTTATGCATTTAAAAAAAAAAAAAAGGAATTCTTCTATCTACTTAAAATTAGCTTTAGTTTGGTTTGGAATGTTTGACTTGCCTGTAGGAGTGTAGATTTTCTAGTATTGTTCATCAAAATCTGTAATTCTTCTCTGTTCAACATCTTTTATTTAACCTGAACTGTAGTCTTCTTGGAACAGTACACAGAGAAGTGAAAACTCCCAGAGTTCTTTTGACAGAGAAATATTAAGAAAATAGAATAAAACTGCAATTAATTTTAATTCACAATTTTAAAATAATCTGCAATTTAACTGTTTATAGGAGTCTGAAAAAGTAGCACAGTTTTTCTAAGAGAAAACCAGCATCTTTTCTGGTGTGTAAGGCTGAGAATTCAGAAAGTAAGAGATAAAATATCAAGGACATTGAAACCAGCTTAGTGCTCATAGGAGCTTGGTACACCCTGCTTTTGCTAAGCATTTGTAAATATTTTCCCTATAACCCTTTCATGAGCCAGTCCTGCATGTTCCATAATGGTTTTGAAAAATTTCTCCTTTATAATAAATTCAATATATTTTTAAACTATGTTTTGAATTTTTTAAAAATCTTAAGGCAAGACTGAATTCCTACACTGTCCTCTGCATGACTGAATCCCTACCACTCACGGTAATTCTCTCTTTTGTTTTGTAGAGGAGAATGGAACTGCCTTGGTCTAGGGCTCTTTGCGACCGATCAGCTTCTAAACTCCAAAGGAAATATATTTCCTTGTATTCAAGATGCTGTACTCCAGATGTGTACCTCTCAAATTCCTCTCCAGGAATGGGACACTCACACAAATCTGGAGGGTGTCAGTGATACCTGAACGGCTGGTGCATGAAATGCAGGTGGAGTGGAGGGAGGCAGAACTATCAGATTGGGCTCTACAGAATCACTCATCTACTGGCAACCTGTTAGACTTGTTAGAGCTCTAGGTGAAGTACAGGTACACACCTTAATTAGAACTGAATTAATTGGGCTCCAAAGCAAAGTATAGAAATGCATTATTCCAGAGGTAACCGATCATTAACAGCTGTAAATAGTTTAGGCTGCTGGTTTAAAAGGATGAAAATATAAGGAAACAAAACTGAACGGTAATATTTTTCTTCTGTAGATGGCACAAGTTGAGAAACCAAAGCTTGGTCTGCTGTAATTTTTTCAGTGTTTATTCCTTAAAGGCACTTTACACAGATGTTTACTGTTTGGGAATAAGGGATTTTAGTAACCAAAGATCTATCTCCAAAGAATGTGTCTGAACCAACCACTTAGTTGCCAAAATCCATTTTCAGTGGTAAAAGATGGAAATCAAAAGTCTGGGCAAGTATAAAACCACTATCAATGACCATGAATGGCATAACTAATTTTTACATTGGTTTTCCATTTCCTTTCTGAATCAAAAAAAGCCCAAACCGAACCAAATTACGAACAAGTTTCGTAAAATACCTCTTCTCTTTATTTGCACAGAGCATGAAGACAGTATAATGGTTTTCTCCTGTGCAAGGCTTTTGATCTTATTGCTGAATCTTGCTTTGTATTAGATATCCTCAACCTTGGATCAGGCAGACAACCTCAGGACCACCTCTTGGGAACATTTGCTGTCCAAGGTGAGAAACTTTCTAGTTTTTAACTTGTGAGAGCAAATCTTATAAAATGTCTTGTGTTGAGCAATTTTCCAACACAGGAATGATCAAAGGAGTTCAGGACTGGACAGTGGGAAGTAAATAAATGCACAAACTGGTAAGAGGTGCTTACAGAGCCTTTGAGATTTCTCTCAAATTACTTTGAGAGCCCAAAGTTAATTGTCCAAATTGGGATTCATATAAAAGTTTGCAAAAGACTAAACACCAAAGCTGGTTATATAGAAAGAGCTCTGTTCTCTGAAAGATGATGAAAAGCACATTTGCCCCCAGGTTTCCATTATCATCCACATTATCTGCAACCTTTGTGCAAACATATCTGACCTTTTTATCAAATCTCATGTTTCTAAGCTACCACCACAAGAAAGAAATACATTTATTCAGGTGTTCATTTGTCTAGAGGTCTCTGACTTCAGAAAAGGAAGCTATTCATAAACTTGTTATGTTAATCAGACCAGTAGGAAGGTGAGAAGGAAATGGGGAAATAGGAAGAAGGAGCTAGAAATCTTTTCCCACATCTCTATCTCCTCTTTAAGCCAAGTCAGGAAACAAAACACTTGGAGTGTGTGGCATTTATTTTAAACAGCAGAGCTCAGTGTCCAGTTTTTAAGCATCAGCTTTTAAGAATAAGATGCATGTTGTTCAACAGCTGCCCATTGCCCCATTTTGGGTATCAAGGACAGGCATCTTCACTATGACAATAAAAGGGAAGAGGTCTCTCAGAAAAAAATATCCTTCTAAGGATAGAATTGCCATGTAAGAAAGAACTTGGTGTTATTTAAAGCATTTGAAAACCCAAATCCTTTGGTAAAATAAGAGGCATATTAATGTGTACCAATCCCAAAATGTGCAAGGAGATCCTTGGATTGCCTAATGCAAGAAGATTCACTTTGTGGATGTCTCTTGCAATAGCTTTTCTTCAGAAGTCTTCTTTCTCAAATTTATTTAGGATGAAAAGAACTATTCATTCATATATGTGGATTCAAGGATAGGGTTCTTGAGCTGGGTTTTACAAAAATATCCAAATGTCTAAAGTTTTATAACTCCGCTGTCCCTGTGCAGTAATTCACTCCTTGAGTCATTCCACTAAAACCAAGGGAACAACTTTCAAATTAAGCATGAATAATATTTTGACCCTAAATGGTTTGCCAAGAACAGAGAAGGAGTCAGTGGCACCCAGCCCAGGGTTCTCAGAGGATAACAGGGTAAACTGGATGAACAGTGAATGTCCTGCAAGAAGACAAGGCATGGAGAAAGACTGCAAGGGGACCCACTGTTGGAACATATCAAGCTTGCCAGTCTGCAAGCACACATTTTTAGAAAAGCTGGCCATATCAGTTAAACTAACCCTTGGTCAGGTCTGTGTTTCAAGGCCAGCACTTGTGCAATTGGTAATACAAGCTGACACTGACTTTGGTAGGACTCCAGGGTTAACACTTGGGTAAGAATGCATGATTCATGAACGATTCCTCTACTCTAGCATGGATGTGCATGCTTCTAACACCAGTCACAACTAGTTTCTCTCCGTTTTAAAAAGAAACATCTCTATTCTGATCAATAAAAGAAAATTTCCATCCCTTTTCAAGAGCTCTTTCATATCCCTGAAAAGATAAACAGTGAGCAGCAAAATCAAGAGTTTTTCCAGCTCAGAACATTTTCAAGGGAAAAGAATAAATAA
The DNA here is from genome assembly GCA_013397935.1 of Dasyornis broadbenti. NCBI lineage: Eukaryota > Metazoa > Chordata > Aves > Passeriformes > Dasyornithidae > Dasyornis > Dasyornis broadbenti. The sequence goes on along the minus strand of VZRN01005166.1, from coordinate 693,485 downwards.
ATGGTGTTAATCCTTGGACTTTATCTGTATAATGAATAGAATTGGAAGCTGAGCAATGTTCCGTATTTTTATAGGACTGGTATTTGCAATCTGTCAAAATACCTTTAATTGCTTCCATTTCTGCTGCTGTATCTACTTCTAGGTATAAATCACAATCAAGCTGGAATGGGAAATTTCCTAGCACGCTCTCTGCGAGGTGACAAAAAACATCAAAAGGCTCAAGGCTCTGAAGAGTGCATCCTCATAGTCTGAACTTCCATCTGGATACATGGTGACCTGAACTATATATTCACACAAAATGTGAAAGACTCCTGGGCTGTTCAGACTGTGAATTGGGATGTGTGAAAATAATCAGCACAAAATGAAAAAACAAGTCTTGAAATTCACCTCTCATAACAGCCTGATGCATACTGGCAGTCCCACTAAGAGCTATGTGAGAAAAAGCAATTCTCTTTTGTGAAGGAACTAATGACAGAAATGATGAATTTTTCAACTAAAGTAAACCTAGGTTTTATAAGGGCGATCCTTCTAATAGGCTGACCACTATTAGAAGTGGTCACTTCTAATAGTGACCACTGAGTCACTGGCCATGGTGACTTTGTGCAATGAGCTAGAGCTGTAAATGCTGGTAACCTGGGGGTTCAGGTACTGAGGAGCAATGAGTTTGAAAGTTAGACTCTTGTTCCCTTGGTAATTGGTAACCTCTAAGCTGTAGGAGCCTACAAAATTGCCTGAAAGACTGTCTGTGAAGCACTGGAGACCTGAGGAGATAAAATCCAGGATTCCCACTATCTCACTTGTCGACCAGTCCCTCATGTGCATTGTTGAGGGAGTAGGTGAGGTGGCCAGAAGCTGCATAGGTTGGAAGCTCATCCAGCAGGCCTGATCCTGAGGGAACCTTTGCTCTGTGCTGTTTTGAAAGCCTCCTCAGAACATTTTTATTTCTGTGAAACAATATACCCTGGCATAAAAGTAGTCTGCTGGAGAATTTCTGACCAGTTCACATACTTTTCAGCCAATGTAATTCATACATCTTTCATTTTTCAGGGCTAGCTCTAAAAGTAAAACCCTTATAATGCTTCTGTAAATGAAGGGTAATTCCAATGAAGTCAATAGAACTGCACTAATGGGAACCTGTTGCAGTAAGGCTCACACTCTGTGATTTCAAAACTGCTGCAACCCTCAGAGTGACTTTCACTGGGACAACTGTCACTATGTAGAAGACAAAGAGGGCTATCAGGTTATGAGAGTGCCATTGAATGGTCCAATCCCCACTGAAAGTTACAGGCTGTAAAATCTTTCCAGGTAATATATAGTGACATACTCATGTACTGATGAAAATCTATTGTTTAAATGAAGGAGAATATATTGCTATGAAACATTGGAAAACTCATTTCTGACACTTTATCAAAGCTAAATGACATCAAGAATAAGAGAAATAAAGGACATGGTGATAATTAGAAATTAAGAAATGACTTATTGTTGAAAACTGAAAATATGTTAACTAGAGTTTGTAGTAACTAGCCAAATTACTGGGCTTGATAGTAATAAATGCAAATAATTATAATTATTTATAGATGGACAGAAGTATAATCGTTAAACATGCCATGAATATTGGACAGTGAAGAGTAATTTAACTGGATGCATCCTGCTTTAAACTTGCTCTTCATTATATTTATTAGTCATTTGAACAGTGTTTAAAATTATTTATGGAAACATTCAGTCCTATAATTAGGATTAATATTGAAAGTCACAATAATTGCTCAAGCAAAGTTAGAATGAGAATGCTGTACTACTGTATATGCAGGACTCAACCAAACAGCTGCTTAAGCTATTGCTCTGCCAAATTAAAATATGGCAATTATGGCTTTAGGCATGACTGATTTTTTGAGGTTTTTGTTTGTTTCTCTGGTCAAAGTGAAGGTGAGGGTGGACAATTTGGGCTGGAGGTTCCTAAAGTAAATCTACTTCAGATTCTCACCTAAGAATCCTCAAAAAATTACATTTGCCTTGCCACAAAGTACTAAATTCAAGTGAAAAAGAAGAGTTTTTTTAGCTTTCAAGAAATGCAGAAGAAATAATGAAATACTTGTAAAGCTGCTAGAACCTGCTGATGTTTTCCCCTGTTTCTGTATATTTAGTTCTTGGGCAGCTGGGATAGAAGAGATCCAGTGGTAAGTGTGTAGGTAACACCAAGTTGTAGGTGTCAGTTGAAGGGCTGAGCTGAATTTTGCTGGTGGCTGTTCATTTGTTCAATAGGAATAAAGACCTTCAGGAGCAGGATGGAGAGAATTGTTCCTTGAAGTACTTCCAGGCTGATGGCTGTATAAAACATCTGAGAAGTATGCTCGCGAGTAGATTTTGGGTAAGGAACTGAACTCAAGTGAGTGGCCTAATGACCCAGCAACAGCATCTTTCTACTTGACTGGGACATATCCTGGCTCTGAGAAAGACAAAAATATCTCTAACCTAATGATGAGGACACTTGGCAAGCACGTGGATAAACTGGGAACCTGTTCCTATACCAAGGAAAGTTTAGCAATGATACAATGCAAAGCAACCTCAACCAGTAATATTGGGAACATCCCCACTTTTCTCACCCTCTGGGTAAGGGACAGGGAGGTGATTTGTGAATGTGGAAAGCCACATTCCCAGCAACCTCCATTAGCCTTTGGTAAGGTAATGGGGACACTGACTTGAATGTTGGTTGTTAAGTCACTACAGCCTTGTGAGGAAACCGTTTTGCAGTTGGAACTCTTAATGCTTATTCAATCCAAATCTAAAATGGTTCTGAGTTAACCTGATCCTTATTTATGGTGAAGGTGCTGTTTCTCAAAGATAAATACAGTATCCAGCTACAGCTGAAACATTTTAGCAACTGTGTGCTTGTATGTGTAATAATTATTAATTTAACATTACAAAGTAAAACTATTTCGGCAGGCATTGTCTTCCTCTTATTTAAAAAAAAAAAAACTTCCGTCCATGTTTTAAACCTTTTCATTTGTATTTTGTTTATTATGTGAAGTGCATAATAATTTGAGCATTCCTGATTTCTTTGCCCTGTCTACCCTGATTAATTTTTGTACCTGCTTGTAAAATCCTGCTGAAGTTAACAACTGCATTGTATTGTTTGCAAAATCTTTGTTTCAAATTGCATCATGTTTGACTCGATCATAAACAGCTTTGCGTTTTTTTTGGAATGGACCAGGGATTTTTATAGCCTGTATGTTTTCTATTGTGGCTTGAATGTTCTTTATGTACTTTTTCTATTTTGTTTCCCCATGTGAAATACATTTATTTTTAAACTGTAATTTTAACTACCACAGTGAATTTGAGTTAGAACAAGTAGATGAAGTAACATGATAAAACATTATCGCAAGAGAAATTGAAACATATTTTCCCCTTCAACAGTTAATTACTCTTTTCGTTGCACTCTTATATGTTTGAGTAACTTAGGAAATAAAGGCAGTGTGATAGAGATGACTGAATCCTCATAAAGAAAAACTGGCAAAATTATTGACTTTGGTTTTTGGGGTTGTTGTTGGTACCTTGACTTGCAGAGGCCTCTCTGTGGGTATTGTTCCCATTGAAACCAGTGAATATGTTCGCCAGGCTCAGATCACCAGCTTGTGCAAGCACATCTTTTTATGTAGCCATACCCTGCCACTAGCCATGATCACTTTTGACTTTATTTTGGGCAGCATGGGGGTGATTTGGAACTTTCACGGTTTTAGACAGATCAGCTTCAGCTGAGGTGAGCCAGCTACCAGTGACTTCAAATCTCTTCCTCAGGAAGGTGTCTAACACAAGGCCTGGTGCCTTTTTGTGAACTTATTTTAGGCAGCAGCTGGTGGCCTGGATCTCAGCATCCAGATCTTGCCACCACTGCAGGTAGCCCTCATCCTTCAGGATAGCTGTCATTTTCTCCCCAGCTTTGCATTGGTAGCATGTTAAATAGACACATCTTTTGCACAGATGCATTTAATCTATTGGGGGCAACTATTGATTCTAAAAGCATTTTGCACTTCAGTTACTGTTGGTTTAGCTCAGACTTTTTTTCCTCTTTTCCTATTTAACTTGGGTGTCATTCATTGAGACTTATGCTGTTGCTGTGGTTTACATTCAGCCATTAATATTTCAAAGAACTTGAATCTATTTTCACTTCCCATCCCCATCATGAAAAGATCAACGTACCCCCATGGGGGATTTTCTGTTTCTTGCCATGTGTACAATCTTTTTTTTTCTTTTTGGAAAAACCACCACAAAAAACAGGATGTGGAAATGGTTCTGTAAAAAGAAACCAACGAAATAAGCAGTTCCTTCTACTTTATTGCTGTAATTATAGACTGCGCATGCAGGCTTTCCTACATTTGCAGATCATTTTTCAAGACAGATCCTGAATCACATTTTAAATTGGAACTAGAAGTGAGTATAAAATATAAAGCTAGGTTTTTGCAAGTCCAGTGTTATTTTTCAGTCAATGTTCTTAGCAGTAATGCATCTGAAAGGCTGATCTCAACCTCTGGCTTCAAAAAATTCCAAGTGAAATGCTTTGAATCAGAGTCTTTTATATATTCCACATGTTATGTTGGACATGAATGTTGGAAGTGCTGTGGGCTGGAGGTTCTGAGTACATCTGATATCCACTGATAACATCAAATTCAGGGTGGTTGTATCAGCTCTATGTGCTAAGCAAAAGTACATTTTATTTGCAGGAGACCTTTCCACAAAAACATGCTAATGCCTGACATAAGCTGAGCCTTAAATACTAGTAACATACCATCTAAAAATGTTGCAGTCCCAGATATTTATATAGAGAGAATATTTCTTTAAGACTGGGCTTAAGAGTAGGGAAGAAAAAGCAGAATGTCTCAGATCAGAGGCCAGGGCATTCCAGAGTGCAGCAAAAATAATGGCAACACCTGTTGTGTGGAAACCCCTCCAGCACAGCCTTGCCCCTGGCTGTGGGATTGGAGTCCCAGGGACATATGTGGGCTCCAAGCCAGGAAGTTTCAGAGATGTAGCACAAGAAGTTGTCAATAAAATATCTGGTTGACCATTTTGATTGCAATAACTTTCCAAAAGCTTTTCTTGGCTTCCTTAGATTTATTTTTATTTACTTAGTAGATATATCATACAGTACTAACCCAAGTAAAGTAAATATTGATTCCAATTACTAAAATATTCATCAGAACTTCCTATGTAGATGGTTCCCTCCACACATCATTCTTTCTCATTATTATAACTTAATACTGACATTTCTTACTTGTATCTAAATGAATGCCTCAGAAAATTTACATTTCTTCTAAGTCTCTAGGGCACTATAATTTCTTTTATTTTGGTCTGGTACCATAAGTTTGAAATGGATTCTTTTTGGCATGAGATTAAAAAAAAATTATTCGAACAGGATATCACATCTCATAAAGAAACTATGCATATTACACAAGGTTTCAAATGTAGAAACAGATACTTACCACTTGCGTCTCAAAATGTAACAGAAGCATTTCAAAACAGCAGGAGCTACATGCACCCAATTTGTGTTTCCTCAACATCATCCAGAGGCAGATTTTTACAGAACAGGCTATAGTGTTTGCAAAAAAAAAGTCACTTGCTCCTGGTTAGGACACATTACTGTTATGTACTGTAAATCTACGTAATTGGTTCCTACTCAAAAGATGAGATCTTCACACAACCTTCAGGTGCTATAGTGATAATTTTTTTACATGCCCAGTTCATTCAAGCAAAGTCTGCTACAGTGCTGGAAATCACCAGATGGTGCTGTTAAAGATAGGCATGCAAGTTCTGCTCAGAGGAATACATAGTCAATCACATCCTGGAAGAAATACTACATGAGGAATGGAGAGGGGATTTAAACAGTTTTACTTGTCCATCAGTTGACCTCACTCCTGACTTCTGCCTGATTTCTGTAATCTCTGTCCTGGGTGTGTGACACCAGAAACCATGTGCTACTTCTGTGCTAAGAAAATGCACTACAGAACAGGTTTGTAGGAGTGTTTATAGAGTGGGAATATTCAGTGGCCCATGCCTCTACTGTGAAGGCCATTGCGGGCATTGTTTAGCTGGTCCCAATGCCTATGGACCAGCTCAGGAAGGGAGCTGACAATGTTTGCTCTGTCATGCATTATCACTAGCACTGCAAACAAAGGGGTTCAGTTAGTTCCAGTAAAAGTGGTGTTATACTTTTGTGATGTGAAACTGCCTAATTCCACAAGACCTTTTTATATAGACCACTGTACTGCCTCTAATGGTCAAGACTTTTGGACCACATGACTGGGTCATATTTAAACCATTGTCCTACAGCAGAAATACTTCACAGTTCATGACTGGCTCTTTGAGCTATCCTTCCTTTAAACCACTTTAAAAAATTGTAAAAGGCAGCTCACAGTTTATTCCTGCTGTGGAAAACTTATATCAACCTCTGAACTTCCGTTTTTCTGGACTGAGAAAAATGGGTTCACTGTTTCTTCTCATAAACAAGTTGTTCCCATGATCTCTGGGAATGTTTATATCTAAGAACGCTCTATGTGCAGGTGGTGACCTGCAGGAGAAAAGTACTTCCCACTGCACCGAAACTGACCCTTCTCATGTTGGCAACATACATCTTCAAACTGGGAGTTTTGTGTCTTTAATTAAATAATATTTCTATCAGCCCAAAGTCTGAATCCTCAGCCTCTGAAACCAGGCTAGCTCTTCCCTGGTCTGTTTCAACATTGGCAATACTAAATACTCAGAAGCTCCAGTTACAGACCTGTTTGTGTTCTGACTTGGCTGTTTTTATCAGATATGTCTCAAAGTCCTGTGGTCTTCCAGGAAAAATATTATGCACTTTATGTAGTGCTCTAATTTAAGAAATTCAGAGTGATTAATAAAAATAACAACAAACTAAACAATTTTCACATCATAGGAAATAGTGTTGTTGCAGTTTTCAGTTTAGCAGTGTTTAGACTGAGGACAAGCCATGTTAAGGGTCATGAAAAGATATCAGAAATCCCAATAACCTGGAGAGTCTTGATTTTCAAGTCTTTTCTCTAACCAATACATTTACTGGAATCAGACTCCATGTAGAATTCTGGTTGCTGCAGGAAAACAATTTATTTTTAGCAGAAAACAAGCCATTAAACTTTTTCTTTATCTAGTTCACTGTAAGAAGCACTGAACAGACTGCTTTATCTTTGTTAATGAATTTTCCTGTGTTTTGCAAGTGAATGTTCACAAAGGGGGATGTGGAACACACAGAACCAAGAATAACTCTTGTATTCCCAGAAGTGAGATGTTGAAAAGATTAAGCCTTGTTCCCTGTGTGTGTCAGGGAAAAATGAGTCAAGTCCCAGTTCACCATACAAAAAATTCTAGATGGTCTTTCAAGAGCTGGTATTTTCCCTGGAAAGAAGATTGATATTGTGCTATAAAATTGAATTTGGAAGTCTGTGTCAAAGGGAAGGAAATTGAACACCAGTTATTGGTGATGGGGAGGATATCTTATTGGACATGCTTATTCCAGAATGCAAGTGCTGTGCGTTAAGTGGACTTTATCTATAGAGGACAAAACTCATTTGCAAAAGAAAGGTGACATTCATCCTTGAATAGGAGCAGGCATATATAAAATTGGCTGTAAATAGTTCAAGATCTATTCTGTGCAATCTGTCCCTGTAGGTAACAATTAATAATCAACTACCTTTGGAAAATTTACAAGATTTCTTCAGGATATTTAATTTTTCCCCCAGAAGGAAAGCTAGATAACCATTTCCAGAATGTTTTTTATCTTCTCCAAATAGGATTCTAAGAGGCATAGAATTAACTGCCATTTATAGGCACCTGTCTCTTTCCACTGAATATTGAAGCAGACCAAGTGACAGCCATGATGAGTAGGTGAGACAAATCCCGCTCTAGATGAAGTCCCAATGTTAGTCTGTTGATCACTGTGTTCATAAATCTTGCGTTATATCTTATTGGATACCTGGATTTGTATATACAACTGAGAAAGTAAAATCCTGTAATTTCAAGAACACTTAATTTGTGTGTGATATGAATGTGAAGTAAAGAATTGTCACACATGGCTACAGATCTAGGACGCAGCCCAGGGTCTATGTGTCCATCCTTTTCTGCTAGAGGTATGAGTGTCACAAACATACTAATAAAGTTGTTTCTTTATTTTTAGCTACTGTTCCCCACTCATGTGAATTTCTTTTTTCAAAACTTTTGTTTGCTTAGACAAGAAACAGTAGGAGATTCATCTTGATTTCACATTATGATCTTTTCCTTCTAACATAAACTCATTTTATTCCAAAGCAAGTGAGAGATTCTTATGGAAACCCAACTGCATTTCAGAGTCGGAGCTACAGCACCAGAAAAGAGAAGTAGCATTCTGATTATTTTCTGCTTAAGTCAAACAAATAAATTATTCTAAACAATGTACTTTTTGGGATTGGGGCTTAAAGAAGACATAGCTATTAGGGGATCAAGAGACCTAATGGTTAGCAGGGGACTTCTTCAGTCTAGGCTAGGGCAGGACAGTTTGAATCATGAGCCTGCTAGGTTCTGTTTATAATTTAATAGCGGCTTAAGGATTACCATATGTGGTGGAAGACAAGTAGCATGGAAAGAGTTTCATTAGTTTAAACCATCTTTCTAAACAAAATCAGAATCATCTACACTGGGGGTAGCCCCTGGCTTGTGCTGGACCCTGACCTTGGTCTGGGTGCTGTGTGCAGCTTGAAGGAAGAATGCACTGGGAGTGCAGCAGGTAAGCAGCAGCATGGATCAGGTGTGAGTGCTCAGTTCGAGTCTCAACCAGGTTTAATCTACTAATATAGATATAGCCAAACTTGCCAGGTCCATAATGAGAGGTGGCTCACTTATTGAGTGATGAGGGGTTATGAGTCACTTCTCAGTTTGTGGGGCTCATATTCAGGTGGAGTAACAAGGAAGGAAAATATAGATATTAAGAATTTGAATGGAATAGAATAGTTCACTTACAAGGGACCTACAATGATCATCTTGGCCAATTGCCTACTTGCCACATAAGAAGCTTTAAAATTGTGTCTTCAGCAGATGAAAATAATCTTCCCAGAGTTTGTTTTTGCACAATGTCGTTTCTTTCTTCCCAAGCTGTGAAGAAGTATTTAGTCGGTCTCCTGGAGACTGTTGGCTTGTTTGCAGGGCTCTTTGAGGACTTTGCAGTGGAGTTGTTGGGAGATCTCTAAAGAGAGATCAATCTACTAGATTTTTGCCATTCTCTGTTCCAGAAATAGTATGAGTAAAACTAGTTGCATTCAAGGCTGTGTCTTGAATTCCTACTAGATATTTTCTTTTTCACTAGAAAACAGAATTGTAAGATCTGTAACATCAAGTATTACTTGAGAGGAGGATAGTGCTGATATTGAACGTAACAGTGATATTGGAAGGCAGGAGATGATTTGTCATCATCTGCTTAAAGTAGTAGTGATAAAATTTTATAACATTTGTGGGGACTCAATCCCAGGATACTGTAAGAATAGGGCCCCTCTCTGCACAGAGCAAAGAGAGAGTATCTCCTGCATGCTGACAGAGGTATTTGATCTGGCTTCTTAACACTCAAAAAGCTAAGGAGGTTTTTCAGAGTCAAGTCTTACAGCTAAAGATGTCCTGAAGCAAAAATAAGAATGCAATGGTGAATTAGCCAGCACATTGACCATTACTAAAATCACTGCAAGACAGTTAACAAACTGGAGGGCAAATTCACATTTACACCAAGAGACTTGGGACAGCTCTGACAACATCGTGTCAAGCTCATTTTGGGATCACTGTAATCAGTTCCAGAAACCTGATTGTGGATGTCAATTCTTGGCTTACAAACTCTCATAGAAATAGCGTGTCAATGGGTGTTTTCATCAAGCCCCAAACTAAAGTTCCAGGTTATCTAGCAGATCTGCTATAGCCTCTGCAAACTGGAGGTAAGATACAGGACACAGAGAAATATCTATTTCTGTTCTTACACTACTTGAATGACATGGGGAGGGAAGGTGCTTTCCATGGGGCTGTATGAACATGTAATAAACAATGTTCAATAGAAAGGATGAGTTTATTCATGTGTAATAACAGAGGAGGGGGAGCCATGACATTGGATATGTGCTCTGCTGTGCCCATGCTTTCTACAAACACTAAACACACTTTTTGAAATGTGCCTCCACCGAGATGAGTGCTCTTGATCTGCACACAGAGGATGTCCAGACCATGAATTTGTTTTGGTTTAAACATTTCTGCACAATTGTAATTTTAGAAGACACAGTGGATTCATGCATACAAAGTCGGGCATGGGCATGAATTATGATGGTTTTTGAAATTATGTAGGTTCTTCTACGTCTTCTGTATCAACCTGGCCATTTAAATTATTGACCTACTGGGGTAGGTACTTTATATTTATATTTATATTTATATTTATATTTA